>JAZHYW010023680.1:0-53422 GCA_037355805.1 Ixodes ricinus
CGGGCGTGGTTCATTCTTTCTATAAACGGGAAGTTCTCCGGGACGTCAAAGACCGGAGGACCGCCTGGTGGCGTTTGCCACGAAAAGGGAAAATTACACTCATTTGTATCGGCGGCCTCTCCAGCAACCAAAATCGACAGCAAGAGTAAAGACACCGGGATAAATGCGCATCACGATAATTTCACGAAGCTCCTTGTTGCAATTCTTGTCACGCTCTGTGTGGAAAGCAGTTTCCGGGTGACTATATTCGTGGTGTCTTTTCGGAAATTCTGAACAACACCAACTCCAACTTCCTGAACCAGGCTGGCGAATATAAGGCGTTTCAAAGCACCTAACGCCTCCACCCCATCAAATAAAAACAATAATCGTAAGAACTAGTGCGAATAACTCTATGCAGGCACAGCGGGAACGGTGGGGGAACCTCATAAGATGGCGCAGACAACCGACAGTTTGCGGGGCCGCCGAGAGATGGCGCTAATAATGAATAACGTCTATAGTATGTAAATGTACAATACGAAAGAAATAGGGAAAAAGTCCGCGCGGTTTCTAAATTGTGGTGAGGGGTAAGCAACGGTGGTTGTGGTGAAGACAACTCACAGCTTTAGAGGTGGCAGCGACGGCATGCACACATAATTTGAAAAGGGAGGCCATATATGCATTAGCAAGTGTACAAGACCAGACGATCAGTGCGCCGATACCGCACACACCCATTCCCGCTTGCAGACCAGCCTTCACGTCCGGTTGTTGGTGGGGAGATCAAGTTCAGAAGTCGGTGTGATGCCAAGACCCAATTCGCGGCGACACTAGAAGAGGAAGATGCGTCATTCTTCCTGAACCCTAAATATGCACCCTTGACTGGGTCTACAAAATATGTAATCAACATTTTCATTTTCTTTCGATAAAATACATTTTTATGTTTGCGCGTACACCTACAATTCACTCGCTGTCGCTTTCCTGGCAACAAGGACCAGGCGAACTCTGGACGTCCAATGTCACCGAGAGCAGACGGCGCTCCCTACTCCACGGCGTTGAGCGTTGCAGTGATATTGAGCGTCTGTGGTTTTGAGAATCGAGTCTGGTTTAGATTGTTTGTGGCATGCGATGGATGTGTGTGTGTGTGGGGGGGGGGGGTGATTGGCTGTGTCGTGCACTAACACCACGAAGAAATACAGCCGTGATATCTTATTGGCTTCCGACCGAGAAATCACTGCGCCGGAAGCGGGTCTGAGCAGTCTGAGGCGAACGCTGGCTTCCAGCATTCTCATCGTTTAAGGAAACAGTTCACACCTTGCTGGAAAATCAACCCTTTCATGCCATTCTGCTTCGAAGCAGTATCTGGGCCCACATGTGGGCGAATTGTGAATGCAACCCCAACGGGAGGCCCCTTGGATGCGATGCCGGCGGATCGAATTCGAGTGGCGTACCGTCTGAATTCTCGTGCTAAAAAATTTGAGCCATTTGCTGGACATTTTTTGACTAAGACAAGCTTGATGAATCGTAGTCCATTATTTCCCATGGAGCATCGCGACGGCCTTCTAACGGCTTCTGACGCTGGGCGAAACTGGCTTTAGCTGCCCATGGGCTGATGTTTATGCAACTTCTGGCGTCGCATCAAGACGACGGACCAGTAAAAGTACAGGTAAGTTTCGGTTTCGTTTTTTTTTAATTGGAGAAGTGTACTTGATGCTCCAGGCGCAGGCACTTTTGCTCTTTCGAAAAAATATGTTGAGCTGCAAACGCTCAATATGATGCTGGAGCTCCACTTTAAAAATGGTAAGAACAGGCGATACAATCGCGGGCAGCGAGGCTGAAGCGGGGCTCGCACGCGGGGAAGCTTACATGCCCGGGTATCAAGTTAGAGTTCGCGTCTAAAAATAGGTCTGTGTGCTAGGCGTGCAAATAAACGGCTTTGTTCCTTGAGTAAGCGACCGGATATGGTGGGCGCTCTTCGATTCTGCTACGTACATAATAGAGCAGCAAGGGCTAAAGTGCTGGGTGTGGCTCCTTTCAGTAGGGAATGCTGCGCCATTCCACATGGTAACACATATTTTGCTGGCAATACAAGTATCCATGCGCACGTACGCGGGAAAGGAACGTTTTTTTTTGTCTGTGGGAGGTCTTGTTCGTAGGGAAAGGATATTTTGTGGCAGGCGACACGCATTGACGGTCGCTGAAAAGCGGATTTTCGCGAAGTGGCTCACCGCCGCTATGAACAAATCTACGAGCCTCGTCATAACGCCGTGACGGGCTGACGCCGCCCGCGCACGCCTTCATCGTATAAAAGATTCGAAGTAAATGACACAAAATAAAACGTTGACGAACGCGCGTGCATGGTGCCGTTTGTTTTAGGTTTTTGTTTTAGAACAGTTACTGCAGCAGACGCCGGCACATGCGGCGCGTGGAACACCATTCCCTGAATTCTTCTTGATGATTGGATAATTTATCGATAGGTCTATTCAGTAGATTAGTTAACCATAGGAACTCTTTTCAAGATCAGTAGACAATCAGGTAGAGAATAAAGGTTTCTCAAAGATTTGCCACTGTGCGACCCGCGTCCGCCATGTCCACGCTCGCGCCGCCCTCTCATTGTCACCGTTGCAAGCGCTTGCGTGCCTAGTTTCCTTTCCTTCCGCTCTCCCGGGGTGGCAATCCCGTCGCGCGTGTGTACTTTCTGCCGGGTGGCGGTTCCGTCGCGCGTGTCTAGTTTCCTCCGGCTTCTCGCGGCGGCGATAGTCGTCCACGCGAAATAATGACCACCGATCAAGACAACAAAAAATGTGTGTGCGTAATTTTCGTTACGATGACCACCAATCAAGAAAATAAATGTGTTCGTGCGTTTGTTCAAAATTCTGTGTCACGTCTGTGTCGTATGCTAAACTGCTTCGGTGGTCATCCACGTTCACGGAGTGGAAAGGGCTCGTGATTTTTTAAGTCACTAATTTTATTTGTTTCGTAAAGATCGTGAGCATTCCCGTGGTGGTAGTGTGTGCTTCTCCTTGTGTCGCTTCCCACTCCATCTTCCACGTACTGCATAGATTGGTTTGTGGCAGTTGAGCTTCTTTTCATGTGTGAAACTTGTTTTTGTTGCTGACAAGTCATAGTGGACTTGTCATATTGGACTAGGTTTACTTGATGTGAGGGCCGTGAAAGCACTGCTGACACTGCTGCATCCAAGGCAACTGGTGTTAGAAAACCCCTCCACGATAAAAACAACAACAAAGAAATGCTAACAATTGGTCAAGGTACGTATCTATATTCTAGAAAGCAGGTTAAAGAGGTCAAAGGAGACCTTGTTGCTGCCTATTGCCTCATTCACATTTGCGGAAAATTATCTTGCCGCCAACTGAATTCCCTCAGCGGAAAAACACATCACCGTTCGCGTAGGTTCGGTCTCTCTTGGAGACGCCGAGACTTCACACCCCAGCTTTTCAGTTAAACAAATATGATGGTCCTCCCCGTTCTCATACGTAGTTTATCAGTTTGTGATGAGCCGCACGCGCTTCAATAACTGCGAAATACGAGTAAAATATATGTTAGAACTGTCTTTAGTACTGGAGTAAAAGTGACAGGTGTCTGTTGACAACGTATCTCTCAGGCTTCGTCTTGCAATCAGCAGTTCACTGCTACACAATATAATATATCTAACAAGCCACAGTGCCGAGAGAATAGCTAAAATCCTCTCTGCACTTTGATTTGAAAATGCAGTAGTAAAAGAACGGGCAAACGCGAAACAGGGTATATATGTACTGCTCGTGCCTAATTCTGTACCAATTTTATTTTACTCCTTTTTATTGTAGACATTGCCTTTCTTCATCTGATGCTTGTTGAAAAGGGCTGGATGACTTTGTGTACTTATTTTTCCTGACACAAGGCAGAGCCACTTGAACAAATTTGAAACTTTTGCGATTCGACCAGGCTGTGATGTCGACAAACACCTTTTCCCCGTGTGTTCTGATTGACTGCGGCTGTGCGAAAAGGTTTTCATCGGGGAAAAGATCGGTCCCGGACAGATTGCTCTCGCGGTCAAATATTCCACCAGTGGTGAGTGGAATTCGCATGCACCAGCGCATGTTCACACAAGCTGGGGCTCGTTCAATCTTCTCAAATCTCTATATACTCCGTTTCACCTCACAATGACTGCAACGAATTCCAGGATTTATCATGGCCAATCCGACGCTCCATGCATTACCACACGACTTCACCCTCCACACGTCGCTCTGCCCAACCTGAAGGTCGGGCTATATATATTAGCTCCGGTGGCTTGAAGCAAATTTTGAGCACCGAATCTACCACTTGAGGTGAGGAAGAATTATGCTCTTAAAAGTTACTAAAGTTATTACTTGTAATTTTGAAATACATTAGTGCAAATGGCAAAATATTTAGATGCTTTCTTTAATTTTTTCTATTTTTGTAAAATGATAAACTTAACTTTTGGGCATTACCGCCAAAAATATCCATGAATGGATCACATTGAACTTTGAAAGCGACACGCACCTGCATGCGTCGAAGACTGGTGTGGCCACGACGGGCATTCGCAGTTCTCTCGGCAGGTTGTAGTTGGTAAAGGAGCAACCGTGCGCTGCCGGCGCCAAGCTACCTATGGCTATTCGGTTTGGTTGTTTTGGGTATGGTTTCCGGTGCTTCTTCTGCTCTCGCTATAAGAATTGAGCGACAAAAATGTAAGAGCGAATCAATAAACATCATAAGAGCCGTTGCCCTTTTTCTCAAATTCCATCGACTGCTTGGCATAGCCTCTAATAAATAACGGCTTTCCCTTCCTAACTGCCATTGCAGCACGACCCTGAACCATTATTTAAAAAATTATTGAGCGGATTTTCGATAATGAACCCATCCAATGTAACGGTTATTCCCCAATATAATGTTTACCGAGTCAAATAAACGTGCCGTGACCATTGATGCCCCAAAATGGTAACGCCATTAAAAAAATATATTATTTGAAATAAAAGCAAACAGTGGCCATTGGAGCAATCAATCAATCAAATCTGTATTTTATAGCACCTCCCAACAGCTGGTGTGCTTAGGAGGGGCGCCGGAAGTAAGAAACTCCCTTTGCCAAGACTCTCGCCAAGCTTCAGCATGTTTTCCGCTTGGGCCGGTTCGGGGATTCACTAACGATGGCGTCATTCGCACGCCTGTTAGGCGTCAAAGGCGTCATTCGCACGCCTTTGATGCGACAGCAGCAGTAGTCAGAACGACATGCAAGAGACGACCCATTTGGGAGAAACATCGTTTCTCTCTCCCTTGCCTTCAATATACACGCTGCTGATGAGACCGCTTTCGAGATGCGACAATAGACGAGCGGTGTTTGGCAACTTGCGGTTCCTTTGGAAGTTTTGTTTCACTTTTTGTTCCAGTTTTAGTATATGTACTTTGGAAGTACATATACTAAAAAATATGTGCTAGTCGGCTTCTATGACATTACCTCAGATTACCGTCTCTCCCGCCGCCTTTACCCTCCTGCGACCCAAGCCCTCTCCCGAAAGAGAGTGTTATGTGGCGCCAGCTGCAGACACACTCCTTCCCCATCCCTCTCGTCCTCTCCCACATATACCCATCCCTCTACAATCCCACCTGCATTTTCTGCAGCGCCAGAGCTACACTCTCCCATATATTATGGGAGTGTCCTTCTTTCCATCTCTCTCCCGTCCCCTCGGAGGAGCGGTGGGACGCTGCGCTACGCAGCTCAGACCCGACCACCCAATTACAGGTGGTCCGTCGGGCTGCCGAGGTCGCCGAGGCCCATGGGCTCCCGGCCATCAGGTGTGGCTGACTCTCGAAGGAGCGCGGACATAACCGCCTCCACCTCTATAAATAAATAAAGTTATTTCCATCCATCCAACCATCACTTTTTGTTTCACTCTTGAGAAACGAAGGCAAGGAGCGGCAAGCCTCTGCAAGAATAATTTTGAAACCTCCAGTTTGAAGTTTTCAGAACCATGCTTAGGCAGGCTTGCAGATCATCATCGTCGTTTGTCAACCGCTGAACGAAATTTCCCAAGGAACCGGAAGTTGCCAAACGCCGATCACCTATTGATAACATTTGTATTGGATTTGAAACTTTTAGGAATGCAACGCGCAGAAATCTACCCCCCCCCTCCCAATCAAACCTTGTCAGCGAAGGGTTTATAGGAGTACCATTACCTGACTTTTCGCGAAACGCAAGTACTTGCTGCTCTATCTGGTGCACATAATGCAAGATAATTTAACGCTCCTGCGAGAAATGTAGCCAATAATATCAATACAAATTCCAGTCAAAACAATAGGTAGGAGAACCTTTTGTTTCAGCGGTTTAATAACTCTTTCTCTGCAAACAAGTGCGGAAGTTATGTAATGAATCAAATGGTGCCAGTGAGCTTGGGTGATTACCTTTGGCGAATTCTGACGGAAACATGTCAAATTGTTCACGCGCCGCACGGTCTACGACTGCCTGTGGAACACTTGGGATTACTGGGGACGTCTTGCCACATTCCCATGTCCTCCAGGACGTTCCAAGCAAGTACTTGGCCCAGAAGTGCTAGGTCATGGCCAATCGTGAAGCGAGGAAGCGCACCAATCGTTGCTTTTGGCGTCCCTCTTCCAACTGACTATGCGCAGCTAGAGGCGCGAGAAAGGCGCGTAAAGCGCTTCGCGAGAGGCATACTGTTTCCGAAATAGCTGCTGCAGGCCTTAGGCAAAGATGGCCTTGCGTTTGGGGTAAGCACAAAGGGAACACATAAGTAATTTGTTTATAAGAAGCTGCTTCGTTACGCTAAACTAAATCTTCATAATCTGTGAATTTTATGATCTCGCAGCTAATTTCGGATAGCTTAGTGAAGAGGCACGACAGCTACGAATTTGGCGCTGGCAGCACGAAACTTGGGGTTGTTTTATAGGTTTATGTTCAAGCTAGGCTAGGCGTTTCGCATTGAAATGTTCTAACCGCTTAAGTAAACAATGTATTAAAAGTATTAAATATTGGAGTAAAATATCGCCGCCATAACATCCGAATAGTTGACATTAAAAAAACACTATTATCTGACTTTGGCCTAGAGCATCGGCGATTAGAGAAGCCAGGACAGCTGACAGCTGGCAAAAATTTGTAATCCTGTAAAAAATGACTCCATGTAGCACTTTTGTTGCAGAGTTGATATTATACAAATCATGCATTCGTGCAGAATATCTTGGAGGCTTGGATTTTCACATTTAGAATTTCAACAGAAATCACACACACAAAAAGAAGTGAATAAAAGAGCTTGGTCAATTTCGAATTGTATACCCAAATCAGAAAAGAAAACATTTTTTCAAGGACTGGAACGGCTGCTTACAGCGAACACATGGAGGGAACGACAAAAGACAATAGGCCAGGACCGCTTCGCAATCCTGTCTTCTCGAGCTCAGATATTATCTTCACTAACGAGGAAAATTGTCGTTTTCTTCCTTCCTAAGTCTCTGAAAGGGAGTTTTCGCGAGGCCTGTCCAGTGTCCGAAAGAAGCCTGGAAAACTCAGGCCGGTCTTCGGAATGACCGTCATTAAGCGCTTCGTCTTGCGACGTTTCTTTTTTCTTTCATCTCCCAGTTCACGGTTCTCTAGGTCTCCCATGACGCCGCTTCGATCAGAGCCGGTAGCCAATTAAAGGCAGCCCCTGGGGCAGCCAGTAAGCCCGGACGGCCGCAGGATGATGTCGTTAGCCCCGTAGCCCCGGGCTGATCGTGGAATTGGCTGGGGTCTGTTTTCTCGTCCAGGCCTTATTCCCGGCCGCTGGGTTGGTGGACCACATTGTTGGGGGTCATGCTCGGCTCGGGCTTGCACACGTCTCGAAAGACATTGTATCACGATTGTGTCAGATACTGAGTTGTAGAAGGCACGTCGACAGAATTTCTGAAGGAATAAATCGTTTTGGAGTTGCCGACCAGGGCACCAACTTTAGCCGAGAAGGGGACGACAACCAATCAGAAAATGTAGTAATTAATTTAAACATGAGGCGTTGCTAAAAAAAAGAAGATTGGATGTTCCTCTATAGAGTGCAGGTTCGCCTGCCTTCAAAAATGGTGACACTGGTTAACGCTATAGATGAGACGTTTACCCAATGCAGTACGACTGCTTGCCCAAAGAAGCTAGTTAGAAAGCTGAATGTTTCACTTAACCTACTGAAAGCCAGTGCGGGTCGAATATTGACCACGAGTACTGTGTTACCTTTAAAATGGAACTACTTCTTATTGAGGGCGAATCCTGCCAACGCTGGCGTAGCACTCGTTCTCGATATGTACCACGCGCTCTTTGGTGGATGACGTATAAAATGCAGCACTACGCTTTCTATCCAGGTGGTATTGGCTAGCCTGGGGCCTTTACCTTGCATCAAGAGTCTAGTAATACATGACACCCAGCTTGATAGGGACGTGATATAGTTCTGCGTGTGTTTATTCTGCTGGAGAGTTAAAATTAGGTGGGCCCGTTTACATTGACTATTTTCCAGGAGTCATCAGATTTCTCCTTTTCCTCGTTTCAGAGTACTGTGCACTTGAGAAATCAAAGCTACGTTGCTTTTTTGATGCAATGAGCACTAACAATATAAATCTGACATAAAAAGCATGGTGACTGCCTCCACGAGTTTTTATTCGAAGGCGTTGTCCTAATATCAGTTCACTTATTGTGATTGGATATCCCACAAGAAATAATTCCTTTCTTGTGCGAACACTTTCTTGCCATGTTCAGTTACTGAACGTCAGAAACAAAGGTTTTAATATTTTAAGATTTAGACGTTGTCGGTAGTTTTTATTACCTTTAGAGGAAATAGATAAGTCAAGCGGACTAACAGTTCATAGGTGATTTCATTTCAAATCATGCAGAAAAGGGGGATATGTTTTGAAAAGCATTTGAAAATATATATTTGGTGGGAACATTCTTCAAAAGAACGGAACGGAAAACTTTTTTTGGTCATATCTTTAGCTAACATGTTTCATAATTACTCTTAATGATAAAGCAGATTCTAGGATTTAATCGATCGTCAAATGACCTGTACTTTGTACCTTCCCGACTATGATAATTCCCGCACAATAAATAAACCTTTTACATGTTTTCTTTTTTATTTACAGTAAAATAACAAGTATGTTAAATGAATATTGTGTTTAGTTTTTATCTATTTTTGTAAAAAATATGAACCTATCCGCTTCGTAATTTACCTTGTATGGGTTTTGGTAGCTTTTGTTAAATGTAACGTTATGCCTTCCGTTATATGTTAAAGAAAAGCTTATAAATAACGATTCACATTGTACAATATGTTTATTGTAACATAAAGTTATCATAAAAAATAAGCCTTTCAACATGAAATGAAACTCGAAAAGTACAAAGTCCAACATCAATTTTCTTTAAAAAGTTATTTCTAATTATTTTCATTTTTTCGCATGAAGAGCTCTTGGAATGTTAACAAACATCCAATAAATATGAGACGTTAGATACGGTTTAGATTTATAGATTGTGTATTCGTAAAGACGCTATATTTAAAATTCTATATTAAAATGAGAAGCTAGGTCGTAGCCACTTGTTTCTGCCAGATCATTTATAATTGTTTGGCAGTTAATCATGATGTCGGTTGCCTTTTGTTTAACAAATAATTGAGTATGTTATGTACAGAGCCCTGCGCGGAAAGCAGTTTGGTTATCCGAACTGCATCCGCAGACTTAGTATCCGCACCCAAACCGCTTCTGCAAAGATCTTAAATTATTGAGTCCGCGTCCGATCCGCATCCCCAGCAAAACCGCGTCCGAAAGAAAAGGAAGCAAAACCGCGTTCAGCCCGCAATTCGCGCTTTCATAGTACATCTAAAATTCAAACTTGACTGAAAAAAGGGCCTTATAAGCCGTTTGCTTGTGAATGTATAAAGAACTCGTCGAGTCAAAATACGGTGAAAGTCGTTTTATCGTATTTTTCTTGTATCTATATTATAAGCGATCGTTCTCTTAGAAACACCTCGTGTCGATGGAAAGATGATCGCAGTTATGAGATTGTCCTGGGGGTCTGCAACACTCTGCCCAGATAAACTAAAAACAAAGCAAATTTTAATTTTGTTTTATTTTGTTTTTTTGTTTTCGAACATTTAGTTAGACCGACTCGTATTTTCTAACCACTAAAATTAACAGAGGACATCTTTATAGCAACGTGTTTGGTAATTTAGGTCGAAACGTAAACAAATGAAAGGGAAACGACGATCACTCAGAGCATACGAAGAATTCATATTATGTGGTAAGGCGCAAGTACAACACTTGGAAAAGATCTCAATTTTCACGTCCTCGGTGTCAGTTTTAAGCCCGAATCTTCAACTCTGCGCTCCGAACAGTACACTTAGCACCAGCTTGCCAAACTTCGAGAAGAAAAACCGCAAACACGCGACACGTTTTTGTTCCTCGAGGTTGCTGTTTAGAAACAGAATATGGTCAGCGATGGATAACACTGCTCAGTGTTAATGAGAGGAAACGGCGTTAGCGCTTTATTTATCTCTAAGGACTCGCCGTACTCGGGATCCTGGGTCGAGATTTTATTTCACGCGCAAGCATTACGCTTGACCTCCCTGGTGGTGGCTGTTGTTGGGGAAACCAGGCGGACCTGACTCCGTTCACCAGACGAGAGAACTGCATCACTGGCCCAACCCTCACAGCCCACTTCACAAGGCCTGCAGCTGCCCTACCTTCCGAAGTATTCTATACCCTGCATAAGTGCCGGGGCAATTACCTCAAAAAGAGACAGCTAGAGGACGTCCTGCGGCTGATCTTTCCTATGTTCACAGAGCAACCAGGATAGAAAAACATCCCGCTGCATCGCACTGAAACCGGTAACGCACCGCCTTGGAGGTGCAATTTATGCCCGATCAGCGTGCACAAAAGAAAACCCCTGGACGCAGCCATTCAGGAGATGCTTGACACCGGTGCAGTACGTGAGTCAAGGAGCCCTTGAGCATTTCTTGTCGTTCTCGCTCCAAAAAAAGATGGAACTGCCAGACTTTGCGTAGGTTACAGACAGCTTAACGCAGTGTCACTACGGGACAGTTACCCTTTTCCCAGCATTTCCTTTATAATGTACGCGCTCGGTAGTGCGACGGCGTTCACCACGTTGGATTGCAGCCGTGGATTCCTTCAGATCGAGGTGAATCCGTTAGACGTGTAGAAACCCGCTTTCATTCGCCACAGAGGACTGTACAATTTCACCTGTCGGCCATTTGGTTTGTCGAACTCGCCAGCGAGCTTTCAGCGTTTGATGGTCGATATGCTTGGAAACGCGAAGTACGAATTCGCGAAGACATCAATGGATGATGTTGTTGTTTCTTCGCGTGCATTCGAGGAGCATCTCGAACACTTGACTATCCTGCTTGAGCGAATGCGGAACGTGGGCCTAACAATGAACCCTGGGCAAGTTAAATTGGCCGAGCCCAAAATTAACCTCCTCGGATTCGTTGTCGACAGCGGCGCGCTCCGTCCAAAGGAAGAAAAATTGCGTGCACTAACCGAGTACCCGTGACCCTTTTACATAAAACGTTTACAGCGATATCTCGGAATGATTGCATTCTATAGAGATTTCAATACTTACTGCTCCTAGATTTCTCAGCCGCTTGATCACCTTCTTCAAAAGGCGTCAAATAATGTTGGAGCGAACATCAACAAAGCGCATTAATAGCCTTATCAAAGGCAGTGACAGAAAACGCGTGTCCGCACCTTCCTGACCTAAGCCAACCATTCGTTTTGTAAACAGAAGAAGGCGATTGTGGCGCCGGAACTGTTCTACAGCAAGAACATGACGGTATACTTCGGCAGGTTGCTTTCGCAAGTCAGATCCTCAATTACGCACAGCGTGACTACAGTGTTGCAGAAAGATTATGCTTAGCCATAGTGTATGAGTTAAGGCTATTTGACATGCATTTAGATGGCTCAACATTCTAAATTCAATGTGATCATTTAGCGTTGCCATGGATTAAAAGACTTCAAACCCCGCTGGTCGCCTCGCTCGTGGAGCACTTACGCTACAACATTACGACTACGCTATTGTGTAGAGGCCGGGTGCTACGAACGAAATTGATGATGCACTTTTCCGCGCACCCTTTCCTGAGGAGCGCGTGCAGGAGGTTCTAGGTCTAATTGCAGTCGTTAATACAACACAGGGACTACCTGACTCACGGAGGGGAACATCGGTCTCAAGAGAGGATCTTCTCAAGGCCCAGCACGGCGATGGGCTGTGCCAACAAGTGACCGCCTGACTGGCAGCGACCAGCCCGTTCAACACCAAGGGTGATGAACAGTTCGACTCCGACTAACTGAGCAGTGACATACTCCTGTTGCACTACATTCCTCAGGCTGATGATGACCTGAGCAGTTCTGCCTTTTGAACAGTGATACTTCGGAATTTACGTAAGTCCTTGAAAAGATACATGCACAGCTCTGCCATTGCCGGACACAGAAGTGAGAGCCAAACTTACAATAAGTTCGCCCAGATTTCGACGTGGCCCGGCATGTGGCAAGATGTACTGCGGTACGCTCGTAGTTGCCCGTCATAGACGAAAGTGAAACCCCTTGGTGGTCAACCCTCAGGTACCATGCAACCGATCGTGAGCCAGAGCCCTTGGGAGATCAGTTGCTGTGACGTCATGGGTCCATTTTCACGTAGTCTACGCGGAAACCAGCACTTGTTCGTAGTTAACAGACCCTTTCACCAAGTGGGTACAGCTGTTCCCTTTACGAAAGTTGGACTCGCAAAATATATGGGACTCTCTACTTCAACTTTTCGCGCATTTCGTCTTTCCGGCAAGCCTAATTTCGAATAATGGGTTATATTTTACGAGCAAACAGTTCATCGATGCATGCAGGGTTCTGGGGATTCAACATAAGTGGACTTCGCCGTATCATACACAGGCAAATACAACCGAAAGAGTAAATCTAAACCTAAGGATGATGCTTGTTGCTCAATCTGAGCGCCACAAAGACTGGGATGCGGAGCTTTGCGAAATGGTCTCTGCCATCCGCACCACAATTAACCGGTCAACTGGGCTCGCCCCTGCCCAGCTCAATTTTGGCAGATAACTTGCTTTTACTCTCACTAACACTCTCCGTTCGACAGAGCCCAGGGCACCGGACCGCAACTACACAAAGTTCGCAGACGACTTGCGAAAGCGTTTCACTAACAACCTCAAAGAAGCCCGGGTGTACCCCGACGTTGCCAGGCTGCAGCAGTCCGACCTGTACAACCAGGGACGCCGAAACCTGCAGTTTGAGGTGGAGGACTTGGTTCTCAGGTGAACTCACCCCCGAGTGGCGCGGCAAAGGGCTTCACGGTCTCACTGACCAGCAGGTGCGACGTTCCATTTCAAGTAGGCAAAAAGCTCTCCCCGGTTACATACACACTAATTTACCATTCCAGTGGTAAGCCCACATGACCAACTAATGTCACCGAGCTTAAACAATTCCACACCCGGAAAATGGTTTTTCACAGTGTCGGACCGATGCCGACGACGGCCCAATGCCGAACAGGCGGTACAACCCGCGACGTCGGTGAAAGCTGAGACAGAAGTCATGCAGCGGTGGGCAAGATTCCTTTTTTTTTTCTTTCGAGTTTCGAGCGTTGCACCTAGTATATTATCCCACGAATCTCATCGCCTTTCTGAGGGGAGGAAATATTGCGCAATTGTGTGCCCACCCCAGGTCCTGTATTTTTCATGCATTATAAAACGAGTGGTTACACATGAAAGTAACCAATGGCAATGTCTTCTGACCCACAAAGATGGATCACGGTAAACGCACCCCCAATCCCGGTCATCTGGACGGCAGGGTTCTCGGAAACATGGCGGTCCCAGTCACGGCGGGTGGCAACCGGCCAGGTCCACACCACGGAACCGCGGCCAGTGGGCAAGACGTGCCAGAGGCACCGGAAACGTCCTCTGCAGGCGATGCTGGGAACGGCCGCAAAGGAGCACCGCGACGTGGAGCGCGCCATAGCGCTCATACAGCGCCGCCGTCCACACCCCCTGCGACGACAACCCCTCCCAACACACAACGACGATTCACTCATTGACATGACGGACGCCTGGGGGAGGGGGGGGAGTGTGGGGACGAGGGTCCGCCATAAAGCCTCCGGGCCGCTACCGACCACCCAAAGTGGACACAAAGACCGAAGCGCAAAACAACGCATGGAGAATAGGCGCGATAACCTATAAAAGGGGGACACGCCCACGGAATGGGGGAGACGGACCGGGAGCACGAAGACGTGTAGGTTGAACGCCAGGGCCATCGTTATACTTTACTAGTAACAAACAATTCCCGCTATACTAAGAAATGTAGTTTCTTGTTTTGGGAACCCCGCCTTCGTGTTGTTCCTCCGGGATGGGCATGCAAGGCAACCCTCCCACAAGGTATAGGGAAATAATTGCAAGGAAAACAAAAGGTGCCCTAGAATTTTATACTTGTCACTGGTCATAGTTGAAATCAAGAAAGAAGGTACAGTTTCTGAGAAGTATACAGATGTTTATTGAAGATTATTGGAACAAAACTGGGTAAACAACTAAAATGTTTATCTGCCTAAAATATAAAAATCCTGGTTTTCCGAAATGACATACTTCAGACTCAAAATGCTTGACCTTCATCTATGCAACCTTGACCTTTATACATAGAAGAACCCAGGGCTTTCAAAGTTTGCAACAGATGTGCAGTGTCCCTAAAAAATGTAACATCAACGAAAACTGTTTATGAAAAGAACTATTGGGCACTAATGTTGGAGCGTTCATAAAAAATTCCAGGCTACCTTGCAAACCTGAAGTTTGGTATGTAATTTTTGCAAGAAGCTGAAAACAAAGGGATCATAAAAGGGTTTACCAAATGATACATGTATCTGTTAGTATTCCAGTCAGCATATGGTAGTCTTAACAGATCACATGCCAGTTTAGAGGGAAATTGAAGGCTGTTTGAAGCAAAAATTAGTCACACATCCTGCTCAACAGAGGCATCATAAGTATGCGGGCAGGAGGTCCCCTAATGGACCTTTCTGGAAACTACCGCGCGACCTCAAGAGGCGCGCGTGAGGTATTATGGGAAAAGTGAGAATCGCTGCTCCGTCATCCGCTGCAATCGCCGTGCCGACTGCGAGAACCATGTTGCCAACGTTCGCATTGGGTCCCTGTGTACCGCTGGTGGCAATCTTTGCAGCGCACTGTGGAGCGCTGCGTTGCCCACATGAGGTAAGAAACCCTCAATTACAGCACATCTCCCCACTGAGCTGTAGCCGCGCTTGGAAAGGGAAGGGTGTGAAAAGTTGCCAGTCGATTTTATGAAAACTTGGTCACGGAAGTGACGTCTCTCTCTCGAGCAAAAATCAGGTGACGTCGGGTCAGGTGGCGTTAGTTGACGTCATGTGACATGGCGTCATATGATATATACACCAATTCCACACTAAATTTGGCGAGGAAATCGATGTCACGTGACATGCGGTCACGGGAACTATACGGATATTTAGTTTCCCCGCTAAATTTAACGAGAAAATTGACGCCACGTGATCTTCACACTAGCTTTTTTCCCGCTAAATTTGGCTGAAAAATTAATGATACGTTTTCACCGCTAAAATTGGCGGAAACATTTTTGTCACGTGACCTGACGTCACGTGATATGTACATCAATTGAGTTTCCGCTAAATTTGCAGAGGAAATTGATGTTATGTTACTGACATTGCGTGATCTAAGCAAAAATTCAGCTTCCCCGCTAAATTTAGTGGGTCACGTGACATCACTTTTTTCCGCCAAGTTTAGCGGGGAAACATTTGGCATCTAGATCACACGACGTCAGGTAACATGACATCAAGTTTTCGTAAAATATACCGGGGAAAATGTATTGGTATATAAATCACGGGCAGTCAGGTCACGCGACATTAATTTTCATGCAAATTTAGCGCGAAAACGTTTTTGGTGTCTAGGTCACGTGACGTCAATTTTTCCGCCAACTTTAGCAGAGAAGCTGAATTTGTCTGAAGGTCCCGAGACGTCAGGCCACGTGTCTTCGCTTATCCCTGAGCAACGGGCATTCACTTCTTGCGCACCCGCCATCGCCATGCGGCAGGAGCCTGAGGACCTACTACCTCCAGCTGCTACCAACAACACATCGGGGACGAGTGGACAAGGCACGGCCTCTTTTATATCACCCCCTCCCCTCCCATTCCTTGTGTCACTCACACGTAGTTCTACGGGAATTTATACACCGTAGTGCACGTATGCACCGACCAATTTTTTGGGATGGGCCATCGTTCCGGATGGGCCACCCTTCTTTTCTGAATTGGTTATCGCGCGTGTGCCACGCGCCAAAGAGCGAGATATCATTCACGGATTCAACTTCTTTTTTTTGCTACGGGAATCAGTTGCATTTTGTTTTCCTTCGACAATAAGAGCCATCAGCAACGTAGCTCGTCCCAACAACGTTCGAAATCCGTTAGCTCGCCTGGGTGCATAAAGGTATTAAGTAAGAATAGTGCTGCAGTTCGGGCGGTAGTAGCGTGTGCCACCTAGCATGCGAAAGGTCTACTAAGCTAAACTTGGTTTGGCTTTTAAGGGTGTGACATTCTCACAGTTCCCATGATGCTCCGGAGTGCTGAGTGGAAAGGTCCATTCCCATGAATCGTTGGCTAGTAGTCTGTGAAATGCCCCTTTGTGTATGTGCATGAGTGTGTGTGTGTGATAAGGGAGGTGCAATTGCATCCCATTCTTCGACGTCACTGCATGGCAAAAGTTAAATATTAAATTACCCACTCAAACAACCCCGCTAAAATATAACCTTTTTTGTAGAGCACTAGCAGCAACGAAATATTATTAGAAAATAGCTACTTGCCAGTACACTTACAGACCAACACGCGGCGCCGACGTCACGCCACTGCGGTGGCGCTGCTATTGGCAGTGCGCTTGCTCAGATGCTCCCCTTCACGCCTATGTTGTTCCTGCGCATGCGCAGTGCCCACACCTTTGCGGTTCCTGCGCACACGTAGTGCGCACGGCTCGTGGGGGCTTGTTTGCAAACAGCACGTTGGCCTACATCTTAAAAAACTGAAGATGAAAATCCGGCATTTCAAGATGACCAGCCTGAGACCCCTGTAACATCACGCGCCGAAGCAAAGCTGACCGAAACGTTAAGCACGTGGAGCACCTTCTTGAACAGCACCTTTGACTTGAAACAAAAATTCTTCGTATCCATGAAGAGCGATGTCTTATCTGCGCCTTAATAGAATGCGATGGACATCACAATGTAGCCTGACAAAACGCAGCCAGCAGCAGCACCTCTGATTTGGACAATACTGTGCCTTTCATTAGCACCAATCAGTTCCTAAGAATTTCGAACGAAGAAGGGGAACAATATTTCGTTCTTCCTTTGGACATAGGACAAAATTTGGTTGGGCTGGAGGTAGGTCCTAGAAAAAAAGTACAAATGACTTCTTAAATACCAGTACCTGAATGATAAAAACATTTCCAGAAAATTGTTGAAAACCAAGTGGATTTTTTAGTAACCTACGTAGCACCAAATGCTGTCCGAACATTCCCTTGATGTTTTGAACGTTGAAGCCACGTTAAAACACCATTCGGCACGTTCTGGGAACGTTCATATGCGAACATTCTCTACAAGGTAAGCTGCTCAACATTCTAGGAACATTCGTTGGCGAACATTCATATGCCCATTATTCTCGGAACGTTCCCCTTCGAAGATTCATATGCGGAACATTCTTGGAACGTTCGCATGCGAACATTCCTAGAATTTTCGCAGGTGAAGCCAGCTTTAGGGATCTCTCACGCAAGCTGTGGTTCGAAACACCATCCACTATATGCCACTTCGTGCCAAAAATATGCAAACTAAGTGGAGTTTCTGGCAACTTAGCGTAAGGGATCACTTTTATCTCGTATGAGTCTACGAAGGAATCTGATATGAGGTGTAGGAGAAAATCAGTGGTTTTCAAAACTTGATAATGAACTTGGCACTCACTGCGTATGTAGACGGGCAGTTTTGAATGGACAAAAGTTTTTGTATTTGGAGTTTATAACTCTGAAATTGGTATGTCCCATTTGAGTGCGGGATCCCATGTGTAGCCTTTTCTTAAGCTCGGAATGAGTAATCGGTTATGTATACAGAACATTTGGAGTGATGAAAGTTGACAAGTGACAGGAATACTGTCAATAGTACGTGCTCTGGCTGGTGCGCTAGGAAAGCGGCTAACTTGCGTTTGCGCCTTCTAAAAATCTGTTACAATTTAAAACATCGCCCTGAGAGGAACTTTATCACATCCATGTATGTAGTGCGGCTCATTGGGACTGTAGATTAAGAAAGCCGTAATTGTGGGATCTTTGAGAATTGTCCTCAGAGAATGTTCCTTGAGTGCAGCGATGTACCCACGCCGCGTTATGAGGAGATTGGAAAGATGTCCCTGCATAAATTTGCAACATTTAATTAAAGTTATATAAGTTCCTTGGGCGTTCTGAGAACGTTCTTAGAACCTTGTTAGGATGTTTGAATGTTGATTGAATGCCATGTTAATGTTGAATGTCATTCTCAGAACGTTCTAAGAATGTCCATTAGAAAACATTCCCCAAATGTAGCGATAAGTGCCTGCGTCACATTCTGACAACGTTGATTGGATGTTCTTATGTAAATTTAAAACATTTTAAGGATGATGCCTATGTTCTTTTGAATATTCCCGGAATGATCTGAGAACGTTCTCGTGCTAGGTGGCAACTATTAACAGCAGATATGGTATCATTATTTAAGATGTTTTCAGTTCGGACTAAACACGTGGCTTACTATTTTTTCCACAGCAGTTAAAATTTAATATTATTAGGAAATAATCTATTCATCTAATAACCACACTTATCACAGCTAAACAACCAGACATATTACATCGTTTGGTTTCTTGGTTAAGTTGTGGCACAGCATCAGTACTGTCAATCAAACTGCCACGCTGAAGAAAAAAACTTCCTGTTTCCACAACAAAAATGCTGACTTTTACTCGTTATGCAGCAGTGTGGGAAAAGGAAAAAGCATGTTAACTTGACCTACGAAAGGAAAACCAGCCAAAAATCACAACTTCAGTCGCACTTTTAATTCCCAAATCACCTACATTGGGCTCAGCGTGAATGAGAACGAAGCGAACAGAGAAGTAAATTGTTCGAAGCAGGTTAGAGAAGTTGTTGTAAATGTCTCTTAACAACCCATGTGAAATAGAATGGGAATAGACAAAATACCAAAAAACATAACATAAAATTGGTCTAATATGCACAACTCTATGTTGTCGATTCAATAACTACCCAAGTCAAAGTCCGTGTTTACTCGAGTGGCTTCGCTTTTCCAAAGCCTTTTCGCAGGCTTTAAGGAGGCAAACATTAAGCAGTGCATGGGTGACATTCTGAGGATTACTGAGAGCTTCCCCTTCAGTACAAATGGCAGGCATTTGCTTTGCAAACCTTTCTTGTTAAATAATAATAAGATAGGTTATTATAGTTGTTTTATCTAATTTTAAATTTTCGAGCTCAACATTCAGTTTTCACCTTCTTCTTTAAAATATATTTATCCGACTGCGAATTATTTTAAATTACGTTGAAAGGTTAAGTTTGGACAACTGGACTGTGATCTGCTAGAAGTTTAAATACAATACAAAAAATGTCAACTAGGCATTTCTGAATTCGGCCTCTTTAAGCGCAATAAAATTTCTACCTTGCAGCTTGTTTCTCTCTGTTCAAGATTTTTTTTAATCCTTACACTTGTTCAACGCAGAGAGACAAAAATGATACTTCCCTATCAGTTCAAGGAGGTCACCCGTTGTGTTTTTTTTTTCATTGGGAACCCCATTGGTCTCTTTTATGAGCTTGCGATCCTGCTGCAGTTGGAATGTAAATTATTCCTGGTCTGGTTAAAACAAGAGTTCATTATGATTTCTTTTAGAGTGACCACTCATGAAGTTATACTATAAACCCATCAGAGAAAAAAGTGCCATCTGTCGTACGCAACGCCAACCAGCGCCAGCCGCTATGCTGCAGGGTAGTGGTGCGTCGTTGCATACGCTGCATAGGCCGTAGACGGTAGTCTGACTTTATCAGTTCCACGGTCCACGATGATAAACGTATTATTGCTGCGTACCCCTCTGTAAGCAGAGTGAGTGCGTATTTGGAAATGCACTCGTTATCGGTTGACGGGCGCCGGTCGGGTGGGGATATCCAGCGGCGTAGCCGTGCAGGCGTTTTCCATCATAAGTGCAAGAACAAAACACGACCCGTTCCTACCCAACTCTCCTTTGGCGTATGAGTCCGGTGTTCTTAAACTCACTTTGCAGCGTTTGAAGGTATAGTTTTCAAGTTTCAACTCGTTTGAAGAAATCAAAGCGACAAATACAAATGTAATGTTGTTCGTGGTACCGCTTGTGGACATGACAGCTTCGCGAGGGCGTAGCTTCACGTATGCCCGAGTTCGCGGTGCTTCCAACTTGAGCGTGTAAATTATGTGGTAAGTACGCACGAAGCCATATGACCGGACGCTTCAACCTGCACGTAGCGCATACACACTCGTGCAGCGCATGCTTAATGCAAAGCAACATGCACGCGCTTGCAGATACTGTTTCAGTACAAACCTGATGCTCTGCGACTGCAGATTGCCCGCAAAAGTCAGGGACTCGGCGTATCAAGTAGAAACTTGCCTTGAATATGTCAATTACCTGTCGAATTTTCGCATTAAAGTTTTAAGTCTTAATTTCAAGTACAAAAAAATTAAAAAAGGCAAATATGCCCCAAAAAAGGTTAGTTTTTTTTTCTCCCTTGAAGTAGAGACGCAATTTTCGTGATTAAATAAGACAAGTAAAATACGTATTCAAGGAAACTTGATGCGCTCAATCGCTGATTTTTGACGGGCCATAAATTTTAACTTGAAACTTTATATTGAGACTTAAAAATACTCTGCTCAACTTATCAAGTTGAAACTTATCTTGAATACGTATTTTGGTGGTCGTATTTACACAGCTTACCTCGTATACGTATTTTACTAGTCCCATTGACACATTTAATTTTCAAGTCTCTGGTTCAAGTGCGATAAAAATGAAAGAAAATGAAACCTGACCTATTTACAGGAACAAGCTTTCTATTTGTATTTGAAATTGACTTAAATTTTATAGCGTAAGTCCGACCAGTAAAATACGTGTTCGATGTAAGTTTTTACTTCATACATCGAGTCCTTTACTTTTGCACGCAATTTTAGAGTCGAAACTTTACTTTGAAACACCCTGTACAGCAACTTAAGGCTTATAGTTTTGTAATATTTATTGTACACGATCTTTGCCGTGTATGAAACCCGTGATGGCCGTGTACTAACAATTGCTCGTGTGGGTGTACGTATATGAACACGAAGAAGGAATGTGCAGTGTAGATATTTGGAAGGGGCGGGGGAGCGGGGGCGGATTTCTAGCTCTTAAAATTACGGTTGTCATCACAACGTAAAAGTCGTGTAATCCCGCTGAAATCGCTCAGCTCAGCCAGAGTGGTACTATGTATTTTAATAACACTTAATTTTGTGTTTGCATATTTCATTCCATAGGTTCTCAAAAAACAGGGAGAACTTCAAAAGATGCAGAGCCGCCCTCAACGAGGAAGTTGTAGCTTCTGTCGAAGGAGCGCTCTGACTCCGATCGGCTCTTGACGACGCGATGTACTTCGTCATCTTTAATGGCTGGGAGTTCAGAAATGTCGTTTACTCAACCCGTGGTAGGGAAACGTTTCCTGCAGCCATTCAGAGGCGAAGAAATCGAGAAAACGCAAGAACGCCATAGTGTAAAGGACTGTACCGGCCGCAACGGAGTCTTCCCCATGGCGCCGGCGGCCCACTGTTGTTGAACTTGTTGATCGGATTTTCACAATTGCCAGAGTTTTTGAAAGGGGTCTACACTGTAACACAACTAAACACTTTCAAGCTTCAAATCTCATTAAGTTCTAACTTCGATGACGTTACTAATATAAAACTAATTATAAAACCCTTACAAAAGTACTATAAGACGGTTCGAAACATTAGAAATTTCAGCTTTGAGAATATAGTGCCCACATTCGTGATATTTAATTTTAAATATAGTGCATTACCAAGCCTGGTTTTGTTTTGTTACCACCGTTCAACAACCCATAACAAAATACCAAAAGCAGCTTGAAAAACTTTTGATGCCTATCTTGTTCAGGTATAGTCAACAATTTCAACTTGGAGATAGGGTGCGGAAAGACAAGTACCCAGGTGTAGAAGCAAAGAAATAGGAATGTCAGCCAAAACAGGATACTCTCTGCCATCCCTACCCCCTCCTTCTGCCATATGTGCGTTGCATAAACACATTTCAAACTTAGGCAAAAGGTGCCGCAAGTAAACAGTTTCAAACACCGCTAATCAGCGGTTGAGGTGATTTTAGGCAGTGTAATTAGTTCCTTTGGTACACCCGCTGGGTTTGCAATATACAGTTGAATTGAATCACCTGTAATCCCCCTCCAAACTTTTCTTGTGTGCAGTGCAGGGTTGCAAGTCCACTAAGACCGGTAAGATAGGAACTTGAAACTATACAAGAAATAACTATATTTCAGCTGCTTTCTGCATTAATGAAATTACCGTGGCTGAAGATTTAGATAAACGATGTTGAAAATACCTGCATCAGAATGCAGAGTGTCAGGTACAGCTCAGTAACTCCGGTAGTGGTCTTTCCAGTAATGAATGCCCCCTTTGCCTAGGAGGTTTGGGTCTTTTTGTTACGCAGAAGTTCCAAATTTGGCGCAGCCTTGAAGCACACAACTGCGGCAACCTTATATGAACTGAAATGCCATTGCCATTTTTTCTTGTTATGATATGGAACCAAAATTATACAAAACCAAACAAATATATTAAGACTCGAAGGACAGAGTTGTATAGGAGACTACAGTTTGTGAAATACTTATGTTACGCAAAAAAATGTCATCGAAAACCTGTATGCTAATGCCACATATATGTGCCTGGAAAGAGCAACTGAGACTTTCCCGAAGTACATTTAGCTGAATAGCTCTATTAGAAAACAGCCCATTGTATCGTTCATGTTTGTTTTATATTTTTTCATTGTATCACGAAGTTGCAAAACATTGACCTAAACTCATTTGCTCTTTTATATGAAATAACTTTGGGGAGTTCTTCCTTTCGCTCTCTCTCACCACCTTAATTATGGTTGTTTTGCGCAACTTCCTGCATATGTGTAAGAAGAGACCTTTCTTGTTTCACTTTGTAAATGGGGTGTGTCACAGCGAATCCTACAATATGAGTGAATGGGGCTAGTGATTCTGCTGCAATACTTCTACTAAGCTAAGATACAAGCGATACCAATATCATAAAAAAGCAAAAGCTCCTTCTTAACCTTAGCGTCCAGTTTAGTCGACCAGGAAGGAGAAGCCTCCTTGAAAGGCACACATGCAATCATCTAGTTGTGAATAATTTGGTGTTCTGATAAAAGAAACTAAGAATAGAAAATATCGCCTCCATTTTAGAATATTAATGGCAGGACCCTAATACTGCTGCTTATTTAGTTTTTTTTTCTTCAGAATATCGTCTGCCAAGGCCGTTACCATCTTTGCTCGTGCCTTATTTCATTTAGGTTAAATGAGCAGTTCACTAATTTCACCGAGCTTCTGTAAAGAGCAAGTAGACTTCTTGAAGCCTCTATCTTTGCGGCTATAAATACCTCGCAACTTCCATAGAGCTAGTTTGAGGGTCTGTCACAAACACATGCCAAATTTGAAGGGCCAAGCAATGTGAAAAATTGTTGAATTTGACAAGTTGAATTCCAATTTGGTATTAGATTCAACGCCTTACCTGTCTTGCTTCAGCTGTTCATTCAGCTTCTGCAGCTTGACTCGCTATTTTATAATAGGCAGAAATTCATCAACCATCATCTCTGCCAAATTTAGAAAAATGTCTCAATCACCGTTTTGTCAGTGAAAAAAACACAAAACATTGTATGTATAACGTTTGCCACATACCATAATCATGTATATTATAAGGAGGGTAGAGACGACAATTATATGGGGCAGTGACGCGCACCATCATTGTAGATAAAGCTATATCAGTGATCCGGCCACCATTAAACCATTCTGTGTTCTATTATCATAATGACATACATATCCGCACATCAAGAGACAAAATGTAGATATAAAAGCGAAGCTTGTAATAACCGTAAAGAAGCTGTAAAATACCCAGATAAATCCACAGAAGCTGCAGCAGTGTCCAAAATGTATCGGTACCCCAGTCAGTCGAAATACCTGGTCCCAAAACTCTTCTGGTCGCTGCTGCACTGCTTATGGGGATCAGGCAATCTAGAGCTTTTTTGATGCTCCATTCATCATTGGAAGTCAGATAAATAGTGGGCTATTTATGTTATATTGACATCGAAAGTTTTTAATCTACGTAATGACTCCTGGCTCGATACGATGGTAGCTAACGTAATTTCCACTGTACGAGATCCACGTTGGTCGTACTTCCTATAAACGGGTCTTTTCAGAAAGAGGGTTAGTAGATAAGTCGCAAATATAATTTTTTTATGGGCGGAGAAGCAAACCGGGTGCCTAGCAAATTATTATTTTGAAATTCCCTGACTTTTCCAGGTTTTCCCTGACAATCGCAGGTGAAATTCCCTGATCACTGTAGAGGCGGTTAATAATATAAGACCATTACAAGTCAAGTCGTTGAGCATTGAGCACTGTGAGGATAATTTTGCACGGGCGTAATCCAACTTGCACATTCCGAAATATTCAGGTTCGTCCAGCCCGGATTAAACGAGCACTTCCTTGCCGCCGACATCGTCAGTGAAGAAGCCGCTTCCAGAAACGCGATCGAAACACGACGCTCAACTACACACGTCAATAACCGAATGGCAGCATGGCCGCCAAATGCACACTTTCGGATAATTTCGGATTAAGGCTTTGATTGAAATGGGGTCTGCGGCTTCTCCATTTGTTACTAAATCTAGTAGCTCTGACTGGATCTAGCCTTGTGTCGCGCCCTCAATCCGATCCAATCCAAGGCTTGGACTGGATTGGCCGGCTGTTTCATTTGCATCAGGTAGCACACCCTACATCAGGTGTTTATCGCCTATTTTTCTGCCCCTAATCCTTGAAGTCTGTCCTGAGGGCACTCGATGGCGTTTCCGGCTCATTTCCCTGACTGGGCTCGCTTTTTGACCATATCACTGTAATTGCCTAATTTTTCCCGGTAATTAAATTTTCCCTGACAATTTCTGGTTTTCCCGGTTTACCCGGTCGCTAGGCACCGTGAGCAAAACCGATTGATAAACCCACATACCTGTATTGTGATCTCAAGGTATGCACAAGAGAGAGCCAGCTTAACATTAATTCTTGTCTACGTATCGAAAGAGAAATATAAACCCCGAGGCAAATTTGCACAATTACTGTTCATAATAGAAGGAAAAAAAAACGCGTATGTGTCGCATCGCTGTATAAAACCTACTGACGGAAAGTGTAGAAAAAACCAGGGACTCAAACCGAAAAATATAACGTTTCGGTTACGGTTACGGTTACCGCTTCCTGTTGATAACGATTTCGTTTTGGTTATTTACGGTTTCAATTTTTACGGTTTTGGTTACCGGTTACACGTTCCTAAAAACCGGTTTATTTCGGTTTTTCCAATATTTTTGTTTAATTGAAATGCTAGTCAGCTGTTATATAATAAACTGTTAAAAGTAGTCCCAGATATCCAACAACGTGAAATTCAAGGAACTGAGAAACGTCTTAATACTTCTAATTGGTCAAAAGTTGAACACGTTTCCAGCTCTTTTGTTCCCTAAATCTACTTACATTATTTAGTTTGATGCCCGAGCATACATGTTACTTCCACTACTCAGGGATCATCGTATTCTATATAATAAAAATGAAAATAAACACCCCTACTTTGTTGTTCTGCAGTGTTTGTAATACAACCCTAAGAAAGTTCCCACTGGGTGCTGGAAGAATTATTCGCACCTTCTAGTCGCTATAGTTTATTTCAACCTAATACATGCAGACGAGTCTTCGCTCCACTGAAGGAAGGGACAGAACTATAGCCATCCTCTAGTAAAATACTGCTAAGTGGAATGAAGTAATATAATTGAGAGCTGGGCTAGCTGGTGAAAGTCAAGCATAACGTAAATGCAATAGCCCAAAACAAGGAAGACTAAAGAGAGGAACGAACAACATAGTAACAACACAGAAAGCTGTAAAAATATGTCATGTGTTGTTGGTTTCTTTCCCTAGTCTTCGTTATTGCGCCATGTTACACCTACGTCACGTTGGCTATTTCAAGCAGTTGTTTATGGTTATCGAAGCGCCCCGTCTCTCGCTGGCCGATTTTGTGACGCTAGAAAAATGGTGCAATTAAGTATAAGAAAAAATTAAAAAAAACGTGCGGACGCAGAAAATGAAAATATAGTTCAGACGTACCTTATATATATGTATGTATATATATATATTCGAAAATATGCAGATCAATGAGCGGTACCTCATAAAATGAATCAATGTTAACCGCTGAAAGCCAAAATAAACGGCAGAGCCAGGATTTAAACTCTGGGCCTCCCAATGTCCAGTCGGGTGTGATTATATTATATTATATTATATTATATTATATTATATTATATTATATTATATTATATTATATTATATTATATTATATTACACGGGCCGTGGGCTACTTGGTATTTTACATTTCTCATTATGTTTCTGGGTTTTTCTTCTTCGTCCCCTGTCTTGCAGAGTTTCAGACCAAAATCCTCTTTCACCCAATGACTTCCCTTTCCTCTCCGTGTTGGGTCGACTTTGCCACACTGGCCACCGCTCACCTACCCCCGCTCCCGCTACCCGACAGCGCTTGAGCAGATGCCTCCGGAGTCGGTTTTGGAGTACTTGTAGGGACAGCGCGCAGGCAATCATAGCCCCTCTACCGAGGCCAATATACCTTTGCGAAGTGCTCGCCTTGTTGTGGTGCGTGTGCATTGGCGAGAAAGGGACTCTCCTACACACGGACAACACAGCTTTGGCTCTAGCGCTGCACCGCGGCCATGGACGAGCTTTGTCTTGGGCTATTGCCAGTGCCCTCTCTTCTTTTTTTCTTAATAAAGATATGTCATTAACATGGGTACCGTCGTTCATGTGCCCCGCCGACCTGCCATTGCGCGCTTGACACGCGATGGCGAGCCGGCGGGCCATCGAGTCCTCGCGCTCTCGGCGCGAGATATCTTTTTTTCTCGTACTGAGGGCGGCGGAAGGATCGAGGACACGTCCGAGGGTTTCCCAAGGTTTTCAATAAATGTCAATAAATAAAAAAAGAAAGAAAAAATTGCACAGGCCAAGGCAAAGCTCGTCCACGGCCGCGGCGCTGCGCGGAGTCAAAGCTCTGTTCTCCGTGTGTAGAAGATTCCCTTCCTCTGCAATACACGCGCACCCCAATACGGCGAGTTCTTCCCAGAGGTATTGGGGACGAGATCAGAGCCGTTTATGCTAAGAGTTTGGCCAATGGGCGGAGTTTGTTGCCCGCTAGAACTAGCGGATTTCACGATAACACAAAATGGCGTTACTTCTTTCTCTTCTTTATTCCTGAGAAATCGCATAGAGTTCTATGAGTCAGAGCCACAAGATGGCGGGCGGAATTAGTCATCCACGGTTGTCAGACTACGCTGCTGTAGTTTGCCAGACTGTCAAAACATCTCAAGCAAAGGCGCGAACTCTGCTGTAGTATGAACGGCACTCCTAGGACGAGATTGAACAGTCACCCCTCTGGCGGCATGCTTCAGCTGTGTGGGCAACAAACCGAATTTTCTTGTTTGTTGTTGATCAGAGAAATCGAAGATGACGATTCGAAGACCGCTCCTCGTGTGTCCAAAGCACTAGTCAAAGCGAAGCGCTCGTGCCCACCCTATTGAAAATTCCGTCAAGATACGTAATTTGGGACACTGACTTCCAGTCAGTAGCCCTGGTGGAACGTGCCCTGATGGTCCATCAGATGACGTCTGACTGCCACTGCCAAGGGAATTTCATCAACAGGGGCAGCATTTATATAAGAGTAAAGCTATACGCATTCCGGAGTGCATTTCGGACGATATGGCTATACGCCCTCATAAATATCGCCAAATGCCTAAACAAAACAAAATGTTCGAAAAAAAAATAATAAAAGTAGGTCCACCGGGGATCGAACCCGCATCCACTTGCGTACAAAGCGGACACCTTAAACCCTATGCTAAGCTATTTATATTTTTTTTTGTAACAAGAACTTTATTTACAATAAATATGCAAAGCAATTTTACACTCAGCCCTTTTGCACAGTGTTCCGATGCCTGAGGAGGAACGCCAGCTGAAAAGTTCCATCCGTTCGAACGCCTGCTCAGGCAGTACCTGACAAGGACGCACGTGGTCTGTGTTCTGGTACCCTGGTAACTCCTCACAGCACCTCCGGCTGCTCACGCCGCTCTTCGCGCGTGCTCATACGTGCTCCCGCACACACCCTGCGCGCCGCGCTCAGAAATAGTAAAAATAAAAAAATGAAGAAAAAAAATTACAAATAGAAAGGGAAAGAAACGAAAGGAAAGAAGGGAAAAAAAGGGTGCTTCCCACGCGCACCACCCCCCTCACACAACAACCGAACCCTGCCCGTCAGAGGGCAGCCGACAGCCCCTGGCCACACAGAAGCCGGCGCCCCGGGCTATGGCCTCCGGGCTCGAGCTGTCTCCTCAGGCCCTGCCACTAGTCCGCCCCTCCCGCTGCCCCCTACCAGTCACCGAGACCACCCAGTCCAGTTTAGCCAGGAAGTAGTCCCAGGTTGGACGCGCATCCAAGTGGCACTGCACCATTGCTGTGCGCGACTGCCAGATGGCATGTAGTCCCAGCAACACCAACACGCTCGTCACCTCCGTCCTTTCTCCGTCACCAAGAAGGAGGTACTTGAAGGTACCCGACTCAACGTGAAAGGCCGACCTAAGGCGGAAGCACGTCCTCATCTCGTCCCAGAACAAGTAGGCGTTCGAGCACTCGACGAGGACGTGCTGGATGGTCTCGGTGTTCCCGCAGAGGTCGCAGTTGAGAGACCAGGGCACGAAGACTCCCTTCACATGCAGCCACGACTTGACGGGGAGCACCTCCATGTGCATGCGGACGAAGAAGTCCCGATGTCGCCGTGGGAGCGGGGAGCCGCCGCACGAACCTGAAGAGACGCGCCGCTCACTCGGGAACTGGCGGTGGCCTGTACAGAGGTGGCGGAAAAGTCGCTGAAACCGTGTCACAGTATAGTTTCTTCTTGGTGACGGTTGTTAAGTAATCCCAAGAAAACAGGGCCGACAAGAACTGTATGGCCCCTGCGATTTCGCTGTAAAAGCGCAGTGCCGCCGCTTTCACCGTACGACCACTCGTGCTCACCATCCACCTCCCCAGGTAAGTGGAACCGAGGTGGTGCAGCGCGCTCAGGAGCGTGGGCTCCTTTGCGTCCCGGAATAGAAGGAACCGCTGCACGTTAGGCTTGATGACGATGTTAACTAGCCCGAGGCCTCCGCTTTCCTGGTGTAGGAAGAGGCTGTCGCGTCGCGTCCTCTCCCAGGGCGACCTCCAAACAAAAGTGGCCCAGCTTCTATGGATCTTCTTGGCCGTCACCCCCGGGCAGAAGACGGCCTGAGCCCTGTAGAACACGGTCAAGTAAGTCACGGTGTTGCAGACTTGGACGCGGTTGAAGACGGATATATATCTAGGCTGCCACGGCGACAGCTTCGCAACCATGGAGTTGGCGGCCCTTTTCCACACTGCCGTCGCCGATTGCCCCGGGTCGATAGGGGCGCCAAGGTAGTTTCCGATCGAGGTGCTCCAGCCTATCCCTGCGAATCTTGGGGGAGTTGTGGCCCAACACCCAAGCCAAGCGCCCATCGACTTCTCCGGACTTAGAAAACTAGATTTGACCATTCGTTTTATACGAGTTTAGCGGAGTGCGTATAGCCATTTCCGTCCGAAGTGCACTCCGGAGTGCGTATAGCTTTACTCTTTATATAAGGCTCAAATTCCAAGGTAGCAATCTTGGGTGGCTATAAAACGGTTCACAAGTCCTTAAAATGAATGTAATTCATGACATTAAAAATCAGGAAAAGTGTGTACCCGTCCTTTGTTTTTTTTCCCTTTTTGAAATTTGCGTTTTCAGGCAAAAGGGACATTCGTTTACAAACGGGACCACATGCACCGTAAGCATGTTTCAAGGAAACGCCCTCGATGTCTGAACCTTTCGGGACGACCGTATACACTTTAATTCACAAAACCTATGCGACTCCGTTGAAGCTAGAGAGCAAGCATGCATGCTACGACAGATAGCCCTGGCTTCCACGGACGAACGCGAGCAGCAGACATATCTGAACTACGCTCGCGGATGCTTTTTGTCTGCACTCTTCATTAAACAATAATAATGAGGTGCGACACAGCGGTAAAGCCAATAGCCCATGCCAGATAGAAAGGTATAAACCTTCTGGCGCAAACCTCTCGGACCGAGTCAGGAGCATTTTAGTATTGCAGCGCGAGATTGCGACAATGAGCGCATCGCTCTGAAGAATGCTTCGGCTGCATATGAAGTTAAGCCTTCAGCATGTTATGCAAAGCACTCGTACATCAGTCGCCGTACTTCAGTTCTACTCACCAGCCATGTAGAGTACTTTCGCGTCGTAGAACGATCCCTTTGTTCGCGCGTCTCCGGCCCAGTAGACCTGGTACACCTTGTCGTCTTCAACTACACCGCTAAAGTCCCTTACATCGTCGGAACTCACGACAGGCTGGGTCTTGTCGAGTAGAAATTCTACTAAAACATAAGACATTGTAGAGCCCGGGCAGGATCGACAGGTTGGAGCAAGCGGGCAAACAAAACGAGTCGAGAGCGATCGTTCATGGAAACTCGGCGAAGCCTCTATGGGCGAAGCGAAAGTGGCGTGTTCGGCGTTTCGGCGGGCTTCTGATCAGGGTTATCGGTCGGCTGCGTGTCATATCTCTAACATCAGCGGTTTTATGGGCTCACGTACCGAAATCGTTTTCTCGTGCATAGATTATTTTTTATTTTCATAGATTTGACGAAATAGTGGTATCCGAACGAACTTTACGTCCTTTGACCGTACGTCTGTCTGCACGTCAAAGCTTTTTGACGTACAGTCAGAGACAATCGATGTACAATCAGAATCGCCACCAAGAAATCTTGACGGCATTTCGCGGCGGCCGACTGCCACCAGGAAACCATCAGAAAGCCGACAAGCGGAGTCTGACTGGAGTTTGACTGTCGGTCAGAGTAACCTGTTGGCCAATCAGACATGCTTGACGTACAGTCAGGCACAGTCAGCGGTCCACTAGAAAACATTGACTGCCAAACAGGGTTACATTGATGGATTTTTCATTCGGGTGCGTAGCTGTTCGGGGAGCTCTCCGAAAATTTCGGACTCGAGCCTGGGCGTCCGTAATAGGATAGCCGTCCTCCAGTTCCCTCTCGCGACGACGTGGAAGAGTTGCAGTCTATCGAAAATGAGGTGTTGGTGTTCGGGTAGCATGACATCCCAGTAGAACCGATAGGGGTGGAGGTGCCGGATCTCGTGGACATCTCTCGTGGACAAACTTATGGTGTTCTGGGCGAGGTCGCGCAGAATGTCGTAGGCCTGACAAACCCAGGCTCCGGGAATGGGTGGTGGGGCTCCACCGGAGGTAGCCGGATCGCGTTGGTGGCTCTGGTAGAAATGATTCCCGTAGAAGCCATACCTCGGCGGCAGCAGGAGGAGGGCTTCGGCGATGCTGGAAGCGATCTCTTGGCGTGTCTGTGGATGTTCGAGTTTACGTGCCGTCGTTCGAATAGATCGCGTTCAGAGTTCTGCGACAGGGACTGCTGAGACTGCTTGCCGTGTGGGGTGAGACCGGCCAGGGCGTCAACGATTGGAAGCAGGGCAGCTCCCAAGGTTGAATGCGAAGGAGGCGGAGATTGCATCCTCTATCCGTTGGACGAGGGCGGCTCCGTCATCGGCGGCCAAGTGCGTTCTCGCGATCGACGACGAGGCGTCCTTCTATTTGACATTTTTCTTGTCATGCTGAGATGCTGAGATGCGTGGCAGTGCCGGTGGCGGGTGCCACTCGGTTTGAAGAAAGGTCTCGGCACGGGAAGGAAAAAAAAATTCGGAAGCTCTTCGGACGCTTTCTCGTTAGTTCCGCCGTTCTCAGCCCGAGCATATATATATATATAGTATATATCCTACAAAACGCCAATGTCAAACCTCTGACTTTTTCCTTTTTTCTGTGTTGTTTCAAAATCGTCACTCGCGACACGTTTCAAACTAAATGAATACCAGGTTTTCTTTTCCGCCAGCTCTGCATGATGGTCAATTTACCTCGTTTCTTCATACTGGCTGCTGCATGTCAGGAACATCGGTGGTTTTGATAGAACCGAGTTGGATTGACATCTGAGAATTCTAACTTATTAGTTTATACCCTGAAAACCGCACGTACTGAATACATGTAGCAATGTAGGAAAGTGGCAGATTTAGAAATATCGATTTTTTTATTATAAGGTCGACCACTGATTTTAGCTAAGTATTCTTAGTCCTAAAGTTAGATTGAACGGAAATGTATTACCAGATGCACCACTCGCCGACAGTAGCTCTGTCAAACGGCCGCGACAATTTAAGATCCCTCATCCAGGTCTTACTTGAGAAAAACTAATATTTTTATTTTTCGGTTAATATCGGTTAAAACCGGTTACTGGTCAATAATTTACGGTTATGGTTACGGTTACAGTTTTTATACATTTCAAATAACGGTTTCGTTCCGGTTACGGTTACTGAAAAAATTTCGTTCCTAAACGGTTTTCGGTTTCGGTTATGGTTACGGTTTGAGTCCCTGGAAAAAACTGCGACATATACACTGGAGTATAAAGTACCTTTTAGATAACCATAGAAATTGAAGTATTTATTTTTTCCTAGAAAACACAACTGATCTTAATTTTTCCATTAGGAGCAGAGCACATGTTCCCATGGTAATGGACACCTAGGTTTCGCATTTACACGTACGTTTCAAATGGTTACGGAAGTGACATATTGGCGTACGATTGGGGGAGGGGGCGATTGCCTCCGCGAACCAGACACCAATACGTCACTTCCGTGATATTTTAAAATGTACATGCAAATGTCCATCCTAGCCCTCGTGAAGCATTGAGTTGTCACACTAACTGAATGATCCACTGTCGCAAATGATGTCCCTGTCACCGTGAGTAATCTTAACATGCTTTTTGAGATGATCAACCACTACAAGGTAGAAACAGAAACACTGGTATGGAGTTCGCTCATGCTAAGATCCCACATGATCACGACAAATCTCCTCAACTTCCAAATCATCCTGTTCTACTCTAGCGCCACGAAACACGTTAAGATATCCGTATCGTACAATATCGTTCTGTTACATATTCAATTGCACATAGAGGGAAGGACAGCGCTAGTGCATACAAATAAACCTGCCTGGCTTGCTTAATACTTTGCTCCCAGGCCAGCCGCGGTCGCCGACAAGCGGAGCCACCTATATGTGCACTTCCCTTGGCAATTGTTGCTGTTCTTTCTGCAGTCATTGACTGCAGATAGGACAGCAACAACTCTATAAAGGTTTGCAAGGTTATTCTGCTGGAACTTCTGATCGCCAGCACCCCATCAGCTTCAATGCACCCTTTTCACTGATTACAGCAATTGATCCGGTAGTAAGTAGTAAAACGGTCTTCGACATTTATATTAAAATTCACTAGCTCCTCCCCAATAGCTAAACTGGAGATACTCCACGAGCTATTTCAAGTTCAAACACTCCTGGGTCCTTGATATACAAAAATGACAGCTGTTTTTTGAAGGTAGGGCGCTACTTGCCTTGGCCACGACCCTTTTACGTGTTAGTGGCTTGTAAAGAGCCTGCCTTTTCATGTGATTGGGCTTTGAAAATCACCTCAAGAAGCAGCTGGTAAGCTTTTAATACCCTCCACGCCAACTGGATCAAGGATAGACGCTCATAGCTGTTCTGCACGTTCGCTAGTTCTCTTAAAAAAACAATTAGCGGCCTGAGATTTGTTTTTACAGCCGCGTTGGCCTTATCGTTAAACATGCCTGCCGGCAACAACACAAATTGACCCACCTTGTAAGATAACATAACACGTAGTCAATTATACACAACATTGCGTCGCGCGAATAGCCGAGAATGAACGCTTCGCCATATTTCTAGAAGATTCGTGTTTATTCTTACCCCGATTGTAAAATATGGGGAGGTCAACTTGACCTTGCCGAGTCAGTCTGGCGCTAGCTCACTCCTGAACATTCTAGCTCGAATTTTTGAGATACCGAGTTGTGATGAGCGATCCCGCGACAAGCCGAAGAGGAGAAGGAAGAGGAAGACAGGGTGGGGCACTCGAGGAGCGCGGGGGAAAATTCAAGCGTTTGACAAAGGACGGAGCAGACGCACCCAGCCCGGACCTCCGTCGGCGTGACCAGACGTCAAGAGGCCCGACCCACAACCCGCTTCTCACGCAGTCCGGGCGCCAACCTTCCGGAGGTACACAAGACTGCATACGTGGCGCAGTTGAACACCCGCTGCCGCTCCGTGCCACAGACGTACTGGGCCTGATTCAAGCCTTCGGCCAACGCCCCACTACCTCGTCTCTACGTCCCTCAACCCTGACCTCGGTAGATACCTGTTCATAGGCTGCCACCGATGTACGGGGCCGGATTCAAGCCTTCGTCCAACGCCCAACTACCTCATCTCTACGTCCCTCAACCCTGACCTCGGTAGATACCTATTCATAGGCTGCCACCGATGTACGGGGCCGGATTCAAGCCTTCGTCCAATGCCCAACTACCTGATCTCTACGTCCCTCAACCCTGACCTCGGTAGATACCTATTCATAGGCTGCCACCGATGTACGGGGCCGGATTCAAGCCTTCGGCCATCGATCAACAGCCTCGTCACTACGTCCCTCGGCCCTGACGTCGGTAGACCCCGGATCATCGGCTGCCACAGGTGCTACGCTGCCACGACCTAAAAAGTAGTGAGCAAGGGAAGTTTTTGGAGGGCACTCGAACCTTAACTCTATTTGTCGAAGTGATGTAAATAGTTTTGTAAATATTCTCCTCCCATATTTCTACAGTGCAATGTGAATTATCCCATAACGCATCCTCGTGTCGTCTGTCATTTCTTTCTAACATCACGAACCTCACGACACGAGTGTAGTATATGAGGAGCAGAGCGCGACGTTGCCGTCTTGCTCTCCCGACAATGACGCACTCACGGGCTAGGCAGCTCGAAAGTCCCCTGATACTTATTTTACGAGTAACAACAACCGATACAAATGACAGAGCACAATCTCCTGGAACAAAATGGTGGCATTCAGTTCAAACATCTGCTGTGCGCCGCCATTCGCTTCCAAAATCCTGCACCCTTAAGCGCGATCCAAAACAACACGTTTTTGTGCGCGCGTAGGCCGTGCGTTTCCCGGAAATCGCGCATTTCGTGACGTCGCTCTGATTCCGGGCGCCTTCCGAGAGCTCACAAGAAAGTTGGATGATTTCAACTTTTTCCGGACGCGCAAGAAAACACGCTGTGACGTAGTAGGGTCCTCCTCTCCCGGCCAATCGGTGGAGAGCACTAGTTCCGGCTTCACGTTTCTTCGCCGTCTGGCGCAGATGCTCTCCGCTCGCCCGAAACCGCACCGTTCTAACCAACGCGCATGGTTGTGGCTCATAAAGCGCACCGGAATCAGCAAAAACGACACGAAATACTGAATTTCCGGGAAAGCGCACGGCCTACGCGCGCACACAAACGCGTTGGTTTCGATCGCGCTTCACGCAGTGGCGCTTCAAAGAATGTCGCCACTTGTAAGAAGCTCTTATCTAGGGACTTTAGCCAGCTCCCCTGCCGACGCTCGTTGCTGTCCTCTCGACGTTCGTTATTTCTTTTGTGTCTGGCACAGGTTCGCCAATTATATCTTCAATTTTACGCTGGTTCAGCCTTCTCCATCCGGGATAATATAATCCAGGAAGGGGAAAATTAGGCAAACCTGTCCTATCTTCCTTGGAGCTTGAAGAGGATCCACACATTCGGAGAGCAATCTATCATGAAAGTGCTGTCGTCGAAGGTTGTATCGGACAAGCGTGACTCACTAGAGACTTTTAGTTGACCGTATTCTAGAGCAGTGGTTCTCAAACGAGGGTCCGCGGACCCTTTCGGGTACGCGAAGGCAGTCTAGGGGCCCGCGAAGCCCTGCCTCATCAGTCAAGTTCAGCAATAAAAGTTGTCGCTTTCTCAGGTCGAGAAGCAATGTTTCATTTTATGGGCGAAGCTCCTTTGGGGCTAGCCATGTCCGTATGTAGCTCCGGCGTCCGGTGCTCGTGCTCCTGCTCGTGAGCTCACGTGCTCACGTGCTCGTGTTAAACAAACAAAAAAAAAACGAAAAAAAAATTTGTTTGCGCAGTCGACAGGATTTGAACCTGTGCGGGGAGACCCCAATGGATTTCTAATCCATCGCCTTAACCACTCGGCCACGACTGCGGGACGAGTAGGGGGCTCTGAGATGTGGTAGTAACTCAAGAGCTGGGGATGTCATAGATGAAACGTTGCATGTAGCCGCTCAACGTCTATACAGGATAGGGCGCTGCGGTCAAATGCGTATATAATCGCGTTAAACTTTGCATGCATTGGCTGAACGTTTATAGACGAGAGTGCGCTGCGGTCAAATGCTGAAATGCGTATATAACCACGTTCCATACCACACATTCTCTTTTTGACATGGATGAAAACGAACGAAAGGCTCCGTATGCTGCGGCTCAGCGTCTACGCAGACAAGCGCCACCAGAGCTTCGCCCCAATCAACATCATTCACCACGTGGAGATGCGGTCCATTTTTCAGGCGAGTTTTCTCGTGTGTATATCAATAAGAGAGGTCTACTTCACACTAGCTCTCAGTTATATCCATTTACTAAATCATTATTATATTTAACCTATGCCTATCTCCTCCCCTCATCATCTCCGCCGATCCACAAGGGGTTTGTGAAAAATCGATGGTTGAGAACCACTGTTCTAGAGCTACGGTTTGCCAGCGGGGGCTCGTGCGGTCACTTTGAAGCATGGATTGAACATGCCTGCTCAAAGTGTTTCGCTGATTCGTGCAGCTTCTCCTTCGCAGGCACTTACAGTGAAACGCAAAACAAAAAAGCCTAAAAGAAAAAGTTAATGCCACACTAAAACAATATTAACAAAATGCCGTTGTAAGAAAAAATGCTTTTTTTAGGCGGATGCTTCCGCTAAGTCGATTTCGCGCAAAACTACCACTTATTTTATGGCGTTGGGTGAAAGTACAATAGCAGCTGCTGCCACTAATTTTTTCACTGGTTTTATTGCTATAAATAGCTTGTTTGCACTAGTATTCTAAATGTTAACTGAAGTGAATCATAAGTCGACGTGGAACCTATTCAGACATGAATTTGAGTCGGTTTCTTTATTTCTAAAATACAAATATTAAAAAAAGCTGTTGTTTACATTTGCGGAACTTTCTTCTTTTTTTTCTGTGATCCTTGCGCTGTACGTTTTTGTTCAAGCTGATGCTTCACGGAATAAACGTAAACGTATAGTAGTTGTTTGCTATTTCCACCCCCGGCACGATACTGTCGAGTGTTTTATGCGACGCGTGGTGAAGGCGGCGGATCATTACGGACCGCGCAGACTGGTGAGGACCAAATACCACATGCGGCGGATCGGAGTTCATTCTGATGGGAAGTATCAAAGTTCACCTTCGCGTGGCATGACACTATATTTCGGCTGCGGTGGACTCAGGTGGCACGCTGTATTGCTGCAAAGCAAATGATGCCTTTTTCAGAACCAGGAAAAAAAAGGTAATTTTCTAATAGTCTGAAAACAAGTAAAGCACTTTAGTGTCAAAAGTACAAAAAAAACGTTTGTTGTTTTGTACGTTTTTTAACACTTATAGGTATCAATTCGGCCAGTTGGTTCACGTAACTGGGCCACTGTATTATTTTTTGTTTTCATTTACCAAAATACAAAGCGCTTCACACCACGTCGGCTTTTAGGAAAGTGTTGTTTTTATATTAGGCTTCACTAAGGTGCGATCTACTCTTTCGCAAGTAAAATGCACCACCAGACCGTAGATAGTAGTAAACTTCACTATCGTATCATGTGAAATTGAGTTTTGCTATATATTTGAAGCATGGTCGATTCGGTCATTTGACGCACAAAATAGGGGCTGTTTTTAGTCTGAAACATACGCAGGGTAGGGGTGAATGGCAAAATAAACACGCGTTGCCTGCTCCCACCTACCCTGCGGCAAGGTAGGAGGGAGCAGCATAGTACAGCGGCAGCTGTAATTTCCATGTCCCCCCGGCTTCGCCATGGCGTCAGCCTAAACGAAAATAAACAGTTGCCCTGCTAAATTTGTCGGGAAAATTAATCTCACGTGACCTGCAGAAAAATTTATATCCCCCGCTAAATTTAGCGGAACAATTTACATTATATGACCTATGCACCATTTCATTTTCTCCGCAAAATTTAGCAACAAATGGCATGTCACGTGATCGTCGCAACATTTGGCGGGAAAACCAATGTCACGTGACCTGGTGTCACGGGACGCACAGACAAATTCAGGCTCTCCGAAATTTGGCAAAACCATTGACGTCACGTGACCTATGCACCAATTCTGTTTCCCCACTAAATTGAAAGGAACAATTGACGACACGTGGGCATGGCAGTGCAAGCGTTGTGCTGACGCTTAACCAGGGCATGCTCGTTTTCGTACAGCTCCCGTTTTTCGTCTTGGTCGGACTCACTCCGCAAACCGTTATCGCTGTCCCGGCAAACAACGTCATCGACAGTCCGGGATCATCCTTATCGTCTTCTGGATTGGAGGGCCCGTCAGCTGTTTCATGGAGCGCATTCTTCGCAGATGTACAGCACCATTCATCACTCCCAGAATATCTTCCGGTGGGCTATACAAAAGGAGGGGCCAGAGCCGTCCGCGCAAGTTGGCATGGGAGCGCAAACGTAGTGATGACGCTTAACCAGAACATGCTCGTTTTCGTACCGGTTTGTAAATGTTTCTCCCTATATGCTAAGTGAACTAGCAACGTATGCCTTCTTCTGCTCCCATGCTCCGGAGTGCTTAATAGGGAGTTTTAAAATAGCGCAAGCTAGAGCTTTGCGTAGGCACAGAATAGCGTCGTCACCACCGCGCATGTGCCGAACGCGAACCACGTTTTGCGCTTTGCATGCGCAATTTTAGCGTGCGTTATTTCTCGGAAATAGCGCGAGTATGCAAATGGTCTTTGCGTCATTCTCGTGACCCGCGAAAAGTTGCGAGAAAGCTAAAGCCAAGACGATCCACGTTCTAATCCGGCGGGAATAGGCAAATGGCCACTGAGAAGGCAGCAGCAGCGGAATCAGCCTCCTGGCGACTGCGCTTTTCTGCGCAGGATGACATTTCGCTGTTACAGGAAGTTCACACCCTCAACCCGTTTGAGGACCCATCGAGATGGGCCCAAATCGCAAGCAACCTTCTTTCAGCCACTGGCAAATGTTTTAGCGCGTGAACGGTACGTGACCACCTCGACCTGCTGCTGGCGCAGTTTGCTGCAGATGATCGTACCAACTTAACAAGGTGATTGTACTACTCCATTTACTGCTAAAGATCCTTTAAAGCAATGCGGCGTTAAAATGTGTGTGTTGCTCTGAGCACCAGGTCGATCTCAGTTGCTACTCTGTCGCAGGTCAGGCGCCGAGGAGAAATACAGCGACAAAGAACACCTCCTCCATGAGATCGCCGATCTGACAAGGGAATTTAACTACAAGTACAAGGCGGCGGCCGTCAGGGGAGCGTCACCCTCACGCCAGAAGCTCACAGCCGCTGAACGAAGCGACGCGTCTGCGTTACGGGACACCACCGCCGCAACCAACTTGGCTTACTACGCAGTACGACATTTTCTTTCTTTACTTCTTATTATTGATGCTGGGCTCGTTCGATTTACCTGCACCGGAGCAGAAAAGGTTCGATTCAGAAAAGTGCAAGGCAGTGGTCCCAGGCTTGTATTTTAAAATAGGCTGCACTTTTAAAGGGATGGTGAACCGAAATTTAGATTTCAGAAAACAATGCAGGAGCTGTAGGCGGAACGCTACAATTCCCTACAACACTATTCGTAAGGTGATATCTTGAAACGACAGCCGTATTTCTGAAAAAAGAATAAAAAATAGTCGAGATTGAACGAGGCCGACGAGGCGCGTGACGTCAAGATATCTCGTTTCCTCCTCTCTTCGTTTCCTTATGGTGTATTCGCACAAGAGATCTTTATACCGGAGAAACCGAGACGTCATAGTGAGAAGGCGGCACGAGAAGGAGGAGCGGAGAAAATCAGCGAGCATTCGAACGACGGAGTCATATGTAGTTGGTCGCCAGTCTATTTTCGCAACCTGTTGGCGACTTTCACGGCTCATTGAACAAAAGGCGGAAAAAATAATAAGAACAGACACCCACACTTCAGCCTGCTGGCGACTTTTGGGGCTCATCGAACATAAAGGCAGGCACAATAATAAAGAAACGGCATTCCTACTTGAGCTATGCATCATTATCCCTCCCCAGCAGGGGCAAAAGAGGCCGACCGTCCGACGGATACCGACGAACGGCGGATATTCTGTAAACCTGTCCAGACTCTCGTCCCCGCGAGCAGCCGTGAGCTCGGGGATAACGAATATCCGTGACGTGAGCACGTGACCTCAAAACTCGATGACGTCTATCCTGTTCCTCGAAGAAACTCCGTCGTGCGAATACATCATTAGGCGCAAGGTCAAGAAGACGGAGGCCGTTCCCTCCTGCTCGGAGAAATAAGACGTGAACATTTTGAGCATTCCGTTGCACGCTTACCGCGTGTTTGTAGAACCAGCATCTAGGTTCAGCATTCTTTAAAGAGCATCTAGGGTACGGTGTAGTTGGTACAGGAGATGTAGGTAAATCGAACGAGCCTACACTTAATCTCTTTCAAGATGGTTACAGAAGCATAATGTAAACAGAGTATCACACATGTTGCAATTGCTGCAAAAACTTTAAACAAAAGTTTTAGAAAACGAAGAATTTAGCAATATTTACAACATCTGGTGGCATTCGCAGATTGGCAACGCAACTGCGGACGCATGCCGTGCCTTCACTTCCACTGATGCTGCTGCTGCAGCGTACGTGGCAACCTCTTCGATCGTCGAGGTACCGGAAAGTGCTGGCAACATATGTAGGTGCGCTCTTTATTAACATTTAGGGCAGGGCGTCTTAAAGTTTATGCGTTTGTCTTAAAGGGCAACTCCGGTCGAAAACCAAACCAAAATAAATGATTGGTATCGCTTTAGTGGCTTGAAATATGATGTCACAGCCGAAATTTTACGTCAAAGTGAAACCGCATATTCCACTAAGACCGAATTTAATGATGTGACCAGCTGCTCTTTAGCGGGTGGCAAGCGGGTTAGCTTTTATTTAAGGAACTCTGAGCAGCACCCTTGTGACGTCAGATCGCAGTGGAGCTGTAGTTGATTTGTTGCACCGCGCACCGCAGCACCACGTTGACGTCACGTCACGACCGTAGGCTGATGATCAGTGTTGCCATCCCTCTAGCAGATAGTTTCGGTTTTTCCGTAGACGCCCGAAACCAAACTTTGAGCCGTGATATATACAAAACTAGACACAATATCGAGAAAAAAATCTTTCCCTTGTAATGCAGAGACACTGCTTTAAATAAAAACAGTCGTAATCCCAAATTAAAAAAAATGACCGAAGTTGTTTTATTAAGCGTGTTTCACGTGCTGCTATTAGCGACTCCAGCGAACTATAGGGGATGCGCTGGTCAGGCAAAATGGCTGGACGAAAGGAGGTAGTTTTCGTTGTTCAGCACGTCGACCACCATAAATGTCTTGCACTGCAGCGTAAAATCGGTGTTACATATGAAATCAAAGCGATTATCGGCAGTAGAAACTTTCTTCTAGTCAGTGCGTAGGAATGACACGGCGGAAACATAAAAATGATTACTGGAAACGATGTTTGTTTCTATGCTGCCTACGAGAACCCAGCAGCGATAGCAGACGACAAAGTCGAAATTACCTCCTCTCTTGAGCTTCTCAGCGTGGCCGTTACGCGGCGTTGATTTCGCTGGAGTCACCAATACTGCGGCTAAAATCACTGCTCGCTAGCGGTGCTAGGGCAGCGTTAGCTGTCGCAGCACCGCTAATGTGGAAGAGCTTCTAAGCTCGAGCTGTTAGCTTTAATGCATGGTGCGGTTGCATTTTATTATATGCAGTTTATTTTTGTATTTTTCCGATTGATGGCCCATAGGCTTTCGTCTTTAGTTTATCGGAGGGCGAGACAAAGCGAATGCCTACGATTTTCTTTATTATTGATGCGGTGACCAGTGCTGCATACTTGAACCACCAATGGAAGCACCAATGGAACTATCAATGGAAAACATAATTACCAAGGGTTAAGATCTTCAGAGTTGCTGCTTTTCATATTTTTTTCACGGACCACTTGTAGATACAACGGAGCTTCTCTCTCGACGGCAGCTGCAGTCGACACATATGAGATTGTGGCTCATGACCTGAGCAGAGAGTTAACCGCAGCTGCCATGGGCACCACTTCGATCGATGTTGGAGGCAATGTACCTGCAGCTTTACCCGAGCAGACCATTGAACCTGAAGCTAGCCGTCAGCTGCAGAGGAGTAAGCTGAAGGGCTTCCCAAGCAGCTCAAATGTTCTATAAACCTCCACAGAACATCCCTGTGATTAGATAGAAGGGCTTGAGGTAAGCGGAGGTGCATAAACCGAAACAAAGAGAGAAACTTAAGTACTACCATTCGCAATCGCCACGAACTAGAAATCCACAGTGCCTGACACAATTCGGAAAAATATTCTTGCTCTCTATGTTTGTATTTTGAAATACCCTTTTTACAGTTTTTACCCAAGTACCTCAGGGATATCCTGTTACATAGAAGACAAATCTACCTTAATATCTGCATCTGTATCTAAGAAGAAAATTTGAATATTAGTTGTGAACACTTAATGTAATTTCGTGCAGTAAAAGAAAAGCTACTACAGTATTTCATTTCACAATCTGGGCACCTTGATCTCACCTCTGTTCTTTAAGGCCCAAGTTGCCTGATGTTCATGTTGCCTTTGTGCTTCCTACGATCATTCTGTGCTCGCTCATGTTCTTTGTATTGGCGCGTTCCCGACTATTTCATGACTGCATCCTGTTTCCTGTGCCTGCGTATGACGCTGTGAGGCTTCTTTTCTTGCATGAAGCCGAGGAGGCTGCAGCAGCGTAAATGAACTTGCTGAATATGTTCATGTCTATTTGCAACTCCGTGATATCCTTGCCCGGTGTTATTCTTTCGGATCAGGTATGCAGCTGGGCAAAGTGACCACAATGTAAACCTCCAGGAAAGGTTTGTGCACATTTCTGGAGAAACATTTGTCTTACATCCACTTTGTTTTTTTACAGGAAAAAAAGAGAAAATGAGAATTTTATATTCTTTGAGAAAAGATTGCAGTTTGAAAAAGGCACCCGAGAGAGGGAGAACAACCTGGAGGACCGGCGCATTTCACTCGAAGAGAAACGCCTCGTCCTCGAAGAGAAGCGCGTGGTCCTCGACTGAAACAAGCACGAGAAACAAGTTCGTGAGTGGGAGGAAGAAAAAAGGAGAGAGCTTAAGAAAGGGCAGAAAGAAAAATAGATCGTGCACAGGAAAGGCACTTTTTTCTCGCACAGCAGCAAGCCATGCGGGAGCTCGTGCAATCAATGATTGATAATAACTTCAAATAGAGAGCAAGCTTTTAGTTTTTACTTTTATTTGTTTAATTATCATAACATCAATACTTAAACGAATGTAGGAATGGAAGCTTCAATAAACATTGCAATAGCCAAAGAAAACTTATTCAAAAGAAAACAACAGCATATGTTAACTCGGCACTCAGAAAATGACTAGAAAGGCCACTTTAAGATAAATGAACAGTGTCACCAAAAGTATGTCGAACATGCAAACTGTATAATCTCATGAGTACAATATCTTGACAGCAGCTAAAAAAGTGCTGCATGAAATAGCGCTTAATGGGCAACACTTAAGAAAAGACTAGAAAGACCACGTTTAGGCAAATTTACAGGGCCCACCAAGCCTAAACGAGACACGTAAACTGTGTCTTATCTCATGAGAATGCTAGCTGCCACGGTTGCAGGGAGGCGAAGCACCAGTCTACGGATACCCAGTTGGTTTGAATGTTGGTAAAGATGCCCGCAATCTGACGGAGGCATATTGCAAAGAAGGTGCCGTGATATTGAAATTTCTGTTGTACGTCGGAACATTTCCAGATGGTTGAAATTAATCCTCAGTCCTGCACTGGGCCACGCCAGATACACTTTGTCGGTTTGACACGTAAAACCCCAAATTTGTCTTTATCTTATGGGAGCAAAATCCTGGCAGCAGCCAAAAAACTGCTCAAGAAGTAGTGTTCAGCAGAACGGCCCAACCAGGGGAGGTCGCTCGATCAAAGTCGAAATGGCGGCTGGGCCGGGGACAACACGGCAATAATGCTTGATGCAGTTGGCGGTCACAAGTGACTGCTGAAGTCGTGAGTTATTGAATGGCTCATTCAATAAAAACATGTAACGCCCACTAATTGAGTCATCTAATCACTGACGGTATAGGCAGTCACCTAAGCACCTTAATGCTAAAGGGTGGTGATAAGTTTAGATTGACTGGCCAACAAAATTGTTATGTTGTCCTTGGCCTAGCTACAATTTCTGCCTTGAGCGAGCGACCTCCCTGCTCTAGCTGTTGTATTGAGCGCTATGTGATGGAGCACTGATCTTACGAGATAAGACACAGTTTGTGTGTTCCATATAAGTTTGCTGAGAACTGTACCAAGAGTATATTAAAAGTTGTGCACGTCCCGTAGAGAGGGTTTCAAGTATTGCCCCAAGTTGGGTGCGCGTAACCCAAAGAACATGCCAGTCTGGCTACCGTACAGGCATGTATGACAGTTAGTAGAAATTGCCCTCACCCGATACATTTTACCCACATCCTGCAAGTACAGCTTCTGATTCTTCTTGAAGTCTAGAAATGCGAACTCGGATACTATTTTGCCGAACCCCAACTCAACAGGTTGTCGCACAGTGCTCATGCTACTGTTGAAGAGCCACTTGCTGATGAGTGGCACCTGCGTTCGGCCTCGTGAGAAGCCGCCGTAATGGGTATGCAGGATCGCCGTAGATAGTGTAAGAGCGGCCCTGCACGAGCTTTTCCAACTTTTCGTATTGGCGACTTTAGCGCAAAATGCCTGCATAAAACAGAGAAACAAGAAGGCACTGTACTTTTGACCACTTTTAAAAACAAAAGTTGCATCTGATTGATTTGCCAGTGTACTCATTTGGCATACTCCATTTTGCAATGCAGTGTGAATACTGCATTACCAATCTTTTGTCCTCTGTAGAACGGCACATTCTTTTAGAGCCCAGAAGTAAATATTGTTGGAGCGAGCCTCGAAGAAAGCTCGGGCTGCATAAATGGAAGAGATAGTTAAATCGGAATATGTCACTGCAGCTTAACAAAAAATGAAGCACAAAACAACATTTCAAAGCTTGTTATTTCAAGCACAGCAACTGGACTAGCTCATTTGAGAGAATTTCATTAATAATTGTATTGAACACATTATTTCCTCCGTGTTTTGTATTTGGTTTGATGCTATCTCTGTAGCAAGACTGCTTATTCAGTGTTGCTACAGAGTTGAAATCCTGATTAATGGGAAGTGTTAATATCAAGCATGAAAGCATGCAAGTCCAGAACAGCTTCACCCACCAGCGTCATGCCTGTCGTCCCGGATAGGGACCGTCAAGTTGGCAGGTGATGCCGTTTGCACACATTATGGACTGGTACTTCAACGCGTGCAGCCTCTTGTGTCCCGAAAAGTAGATCCACTGGTTGGTGGAAGGGCGGCAGATGGGCCTGGCTGTCCCATCCTCGAAATCCCAGCAGTTTGGCAGGGGTGCACCTCGGGTATGAACGGCCTGCAATAATGGTGCAGTCTTAACGAGACCTTCATGGTGTCTAAGACATGATTTGCTTTGATCAAGTGTCTTGTTTTTATATTTAAATTTATTCTTCAACTGCTTTGTGTCAGTATTCCTTTTTTGTAGCATTGCTAATATTATAGTTTCTTGAGTTTAAGTGCAGCTTATTTTATTAAATTTTAATATACAACCAGCTATGAGGCCAAAGCAAATTGGTAGGCATTTTAGAAGTACAAGCACACTTAAGTATTAAAAATGTTATCAAGAAAACCATGCATATTTTCACTATCTATAGCTTCCGTGGATAGGCAGTTTCATTTGTCAATACATTTAACAGAGAAGTTTCTAAAATAGTCCGCGTTGAAGCGATAAGGCTCAATAAATTTGTTATGTTTCATTCTAGTTGTGTTACCGAAGTTTGCATATGGAGCATATGTATTAATATCAATAGAATAATGACCATAATAGTAAGGCCTTATCAATGTACTTTCTACCATGCACAGGAAGTGTTTTTTGGTATACAATTAAGTGTTTCATGAAATAAAATCTATTACTGCATAAACATCCCTCTTTAAGCTGTATATTTTTCTAAATTAGAACTGTTGAGATGATCCGGGCAACATATTTGACATCCTTAAGTGAAAATGACAACAGAAGGCAGGATTGTTTTGTTGTTGTTGGGGGGGGCTAAGGGGGGGGGGTGGGCATGTCCATGACTTGTCGTGTAAAGGGGGAGGGGAGTCAAAATGCATGTGTATATATATGGTTGACTAGGTATTGGGGGGGGGGGGTCTTAAGGCTCGTTCTGGCTAGGCTACTGAGCACCAGTAATGACAGGTATTATTATGTGAAGCTGCGAGCTTTGACTATCGCAGGGCGTTTCATGAAATGCTCGGCCAAAGTCACTCCAGCAAACAGTTATTAATCTGCACAGAGAAATAGGTTATCATAATTGGTCGTCTGCCGTAACTATGTCTCTAATTATGAAGATGAATAAAGTTCTGTTAGAATTTGGTACTAAATAAGTTTTGAGACTAGTGCTTTTTAATTAGAAACATTAAACACGTTTAGGCATAAACAAATTACGCGAATGCACCCCTAAAAAAACACAACAAACGAAATTTGGACGCATTTATAGGTTCTGGTCTCCTATGAGAATCGTATCTTTGCGTCGGCGGTCCTGTTCTCTCGTGGACAAATTACGCAACTACGGTGCATAATTTGACCACGTGCGCTACGCTTTCTTCTACGAGGAAGGCGAGGCGCATAGTTGCGCGCTTTGACCCTGGGGAGAGAGGACTGCTGGCGCGGAGATGCGTTTTGATAGGACACTGAAACTTAAAAACGCATCCAAATCGAGTTAATAATTGTTCGTAATGCCGTAAAATGCTGCGCGCGCTTTTCTTAAATCTTAGTGGTTTAAAAACGCCGCTCTGTTAACGAGCAGACTTACTCTTGCGGAAGCGTTCCAAGTCGCCCAAGCTCAGCCAGCTGTGGGTGGTCAGGCCGTCCAGCAAGTGGCTAAAGGTGCCGTCGATGTGCGTGAGCACCTGACCGACGATACTCGACATTGCCGACGAATGACGGCCGAAGATAGGCTCCAAATCCCACCAGCGGTTTGGGTAGGCAAGTCGGCACAGGCACTTAAGGAGGGCCTCCTCTCCGCTAACAACAACCCCCTGGCTGCAGCACACCACCTCTAGCATCAGCAGGGCGTCATTTAGAAGTGCAAAATCGTCCTTCATCAAAGCGAAACATACGCCGAAAAGTCAGGTCGTCGAGTTTGGCGACATCCAGGAGCCCCTTACTTGACTTGTATCTACGCGGTTCTGGCTCCCGGTATTGGAGGAACATGTCCTTCAAATCGCTCCACGACATGTTCAAATGCAGAAACTGGTCAACCAGCACACTGGATTGCGATCGGCGTATTGGTGGCATGATTAGAAAGAAGAAGAAGAAAAAGAAACCACTTCACAGAGCTCAAAGTGTGCGCAACCTGGGTTCGTAATTTGGCGCGAAATCGAGCAAGTGTGGATTGTCTTGGCTCAGTTAGTATGACGTACTATGACTAAAAATAAGGTTGGCTGTGACCAAAAGCATACGTTAAAACACGTTTTGAGATACTAGTTGTGAGACAATAAATATGTGTATTTTTTTAAAGTTACGGCATTTCGCATGCCTGTCAAAATGCGAGAATTGCATTACTAGCTCCTACTATATTTTGGCGGCGCTGCAAGCGCACGATGTTTGCGTTTTGCGTCGCCGCGGGTAAACGCTGTTCTAAAACTTTCGTGCCTAGCGTGCGCTAACGGAAGCGCTAAATATAGCGCTAGCGTGCGCGAACATTGCGTAAGTTATTCTAAAACTCCCTATTGTATCGGCCACTGATTATTTTTGTATGCTTAAGGCATTGCTACAGCAGTGTGGTGATGTAGAAACAAACCTGAGACCCCTGTCTGCCTCTGAACAAAAGCAGTTAAATGACATGTTCGTTATGCTCCAAACCATTGAATCCAAATCAACTATACTTAGCAGCTGGACAAAAAAACATCAAGGTTGACATAAAAAAATATCTTAGAGAACCAACCAAGCCTTGATACCGCTGTTTCTTTTTATCTAATCGGGCTATTTTAATTGAGAAGTGATATATGCTACCATTGCTGAAGTTAAGCTCATATTAAGGAATTACAAGCTGTGACGTCTGAGCAGAGTGCTGCAACATCAACCTTGCTTGCTCGCACAGACGACTTATAGAGAACCGTTCGCGTCGTTCCAACTTGTTGTTTTACGGTATCCCTGACGCTCCTAGCGAGTCTCAACAAATTTCTGAACAGAAAGTACTTGACCTTGGAAAGGGCAATTTTGTCGTCGCGGTTGATGGCTCACATGGTGGGTGCGAGCACAGCCTTGGTGCTTTCAGTCAAGCCAAAGCAAGGCCTATCATTGTGAGATTATTGTCTTTTAAAATGAAAAATCAGCTGCTTTTTTTTTCAGCCCAAAGCTAAAAGGTACACACTTTTCATTATCTGAGGATTACTCACTGACTGTTCGCACCGCAAAACAAGCGTTGCTCGTATTTTCCAAACGACAAACTTCGCGATTCAAACTACGCTTCGATAAACTTCTAATCGGTTCCAAGATGTATGCCTACGACCAACATTCTAAGTTGGTAAAGAAACTACAACGATAGGGCGAGGCGGGAAGTGTTAGAAACTGCATATTAGGCTCGTATAAGGGCATCATTTTTTTATATATGCCATGGCTCGAAGCGTTTTATTTAAACGTGATGAGCTAAGTACCCTTATCTCGTCTTGCAGCGCCAAAATAGTCTTACTGACCGAGACGTGGTTAACTCATGATATCATTGAAAGTGAAATACTGCCTGATCAGCCAAACTTCATTATCTATCGTCTTGGTAGGCCGCAACGGTGCGGTGGTGGCGTTCTTATAGCCATAGATTGCAAGATACCTAGCAGAGTTATTCGTAATCATTCGCAGCTTGATATGGTTTGGATCTGTTTGTAATGCAGTTTTATGTCTGTCTTGGCTGGTGTTTGTTACCGTCGTCTTGTCGGTTCACACTCGTTCTCAAGCCTTCTTTACGACGATTTGTTATTACTTTTAACACAATATCCAACCTATCCCATGTTTTTATTTGGCAATTTGAACTTTCCGTACATTAATTAGAACAACCCAACCCATGCCTGATCTAAAAACTTCAGTGTTTGTCAACAATTTATTGACGTCGTTTTAGATTTCAATCTTTCTCAGATAGTTTTCCTTCCTGTGTGAATCTCTCCTCCCTCTTCAAACATTTTATATCTTATTCTTACTTCTCACCCTGACTTATTTCCCACCCCTTTGGTGCTCTTAGACGGCATCAGTGACCATAAATATTTTATTTCATGCATAAAATTAAAAAAAACTACAATAATTGTTCGTTCAGGAAAGAAAATATTGCTATACGACAAAGGCAATTACGAAGAAAGAAACCGAACATTGTGTCGCTATTTCTCTTTTTTCCTAATTATTTTGATTCAGGAGATGTTAACGAGAAATGGAACTTATCTAAAAACAAGTTAGATGAACTTGTTAACATCAACATCCCATCCAAATACTTTAGGCCTTCCTCGAGGAAACCATGGTTCAATCGACAACTTAGGTCTCACTGTAACAAAAAAAATTGTTTTTCCTTGCCGCCAAACATGATGACATTCTTGAGTCATGGTCCAAATATAAAATGGTGCCTAAAACTACAAAACGAAACTACGAGAGTGCAAAATCATGCACACTCAGCAGACGCGCCGTTCTGTATTACATAACAACCCTCGTTGCTTCTGGATTATTGTTAACTCAAAAGACCGCGCATTACCCAAGATTTTAGGGACTCTGGTGATGTTGTGCCAGATGATTAGTGTGAAACTATGTTTAGTGATGTTTCTTGCAATGTATATGCACCTATCTTTAGTGACTGTTTACCTGATTACCTTCCTGCTGATTGTTTTCCAATAGACCCTGTTTTTGTAGAAGTTAATGGTGTATGTCTGATTAATAACTAATTAAAGGTCTTGGTGTACTCTGGCGTTGGCAATATAAACACCAAAATATTACGTAACTTTAGCCTGTCTTCTAGTTTACTTCTGTCCGAAATATTTCAGCAGTATTGAACCATGGTTAAAAGCGCTAAAAGGACGTACACAAGATAGAAGACAAACACGGGCGCTACAACACCAACTAGCCCAACAACAAGTTCTTTTACAGTACATTTCAGCAGTCTTTGGAGGCGGGGGTGGTGCCTGACGAATGGAAAATCGGCAAGGTAATTCCGCTCCACAAAAGCGGCGATAAGTCCTGTCCCCTCAACTACAGGCCTATATCTGTCACTTACATCACATCCTAAGATCCTGGAGCATAGCATTTTCACGCATCTGTTTAACTTTCTCGAAAACAACTCCTTTTAGCGACACGTACGCGCAGCGCGGTTTCCGCCGGAACTTCTCTTGTGAAACGCAGCTCCTATTTCTTACTAATGACCTTCACCTAAACCTTGACCCCGGTTACACAACTAGTGCTGTACTTCTCGATTTTGCCCAAGCCTTTGACAAAGTGCCACATAACCTCCTTCTACTGAAACTTTCTACACTAAAGATTGACCCTAATATACTAAAATTTATCGAATCACACCTTCTTGAACGTCATGAGTTTGTTTATGCAAACCACACCAAATCCTCGAGCCCTTAGTTCTGTTTATCCTGGTGTCCCCCAGGAGACAGTGCTCGGTCCATTACTCTGTTTAAAAAATATTAATGACCTTCCTCTCAACATCTCTTCCACTGTACGACTTTTTGCCGATGACTCTGTAATCTACCGTAAGATATCCTTTGCTAAAGATATTGTAATGCTTCAGGACAACATCTCTAAAATTTCTGAATGGTGTAAAACATGGTGCATGTGCTTAAATTCTGACAAATATCAGTGCATGTGTTTTTCTCGTTCGTTGTCAATTACCTGTCCTGTGCTTCTTTTGAACACTTTCCCCATTGATTATACTAACCAATACAAATACTTAGGCTTGCATCTCACACCTAATCTATCATGTCATACTAACATTAAAACAATTATATCCTCTGCGAACCGCTTTCTAGGCTACATTCGCCGAAACTTAAGATACTCACCTGAAAACCTAAAACGCATCTTGTACACGACTATCGTCAAGCCTAAATCAGAATATGCGTCCTCCATCTAGCGTCCCCTTCAAAAAACTTTAACAGGCTCCATTGAATTCGTTCAGGACCGTGCTGCTCGCTTTATCTTGAATGACTATTCTGGGGCCTCAAGTGTATCATCAATGAAGTCGCGTCTTAAAGGCTTTCTCTACTCTCCTCCCGCTGTCAAATTTCCCGTGTTCCTCTTCTTCACAAAGTCTTTTACACACCTTTCTTGAAAATGTCTCTTCTAAACCCGGCCACCTACATATCATTGAGACTAGACCATTCATCCAAGATCGCCCGTCCCAAGTCATCAAGTCAAGCACACCAGCCATGTCCTTCATCCCTGAAGCAGTTGTGGACTGGAATGACCTCCCGGACGCCATAGTTAACGTACCCGAGACCAAGCAATTTCGACTAGCCCTTCATAACTACCTTTGCTAACGCACTCCCCTCTATAACGCCCCAGAGGCATTGAGGTTATGTATAAATAAATAAATAAATAAATATGCCCTAATTTCATTTTTCCGCTGATATTGGCGGGAAAAGTGATGTCACTTGACCTAACTTCACGAAATTTACAGAAAAAATAAGCTTCCCCGCTAAATTTAGTGGAAAAGCTGACGTCACGTAACCTATGCACCAATTCAAGAAAACACATCACATCGGGAAATCGCACCACGAGCTTAAAACCATTTATTAATCAACAAGGTATCAATGCTAAATCATCTCAACGTCATTTCAATATCAGACCACCGTATGCCGCTCGATGGGCGCAATCACAATCGATCGTCCTCCCCATATCCTCGAATAAGCAGCACAGCTGCCACTGTATAAGCGAAATCAATATGAGTTCCCGATTTAATGTCTTAAATTATCTTTATTTTATTCTGATTAAGACATGCATGTAGTGAAGCATTTTATTTTAGGCGTTTTCGTGAGGTTACATATAAGGTGCGAGTTTACGAACGTTGATTGCGGTTGCGATATGCCGTCAGCACGGGTGTGTTACCAAAAGCCCGGCGATAACAAGACTGTTAAAACAAATGCAGGAGCACACGCGTCCCACCAAGAAGTCCAAGCGTGGGGTCTACGGCAGCAACTATGTAAAATGCACTCTGATAGTGACGTTGGATAAAGCCAAATTTAAGTGCTAGCTGCAAATATATTTGAAGTCAATGTAAATAGAAGTGGGCATCGCCAGTATTTCAGGGTTCGATGTAAAGTTACCCCAGCCAAAAAATAATGAACGGCGGTTCTTCCGACTCGTGCTTTGACGTACAGAACCTTTAATCGTACAAAGACAGTGAAGAACACCCAAAAAGCCTTTACCCGGCAGTTTTTTTTTTAGATGCGGAGCATCTCTTGCTCGGGGCTATGTCCCGCGGCGTCGTAGTCCGCACTCGCACTACGCACGCGAAACTCTCCTTCCCTCTCTCCAACAGCTGCGCGTTACTCTCTCCGCTCTCTCGCTCTACCAGCTGCGTGCACTGCGCGTTCGTTCGCTTCTACTCACACCGCGCGCGCACGCGCAACTCTCCTCCTCTAGTCTCCTCTCCTTCAAGTGTGAATATAAGCAGCGGTAGCGCGCGTTTCC
>JAZHYW010023685.1:0-45169 GCA_037355805.1 Ixodes ricinus
CAAGTAGGCAGCGCGCCCGTGGCATAACGGTTATAGCGCTTGCCTTCCACGCAGAAGGCCAGGGTTCGATTCCTGGCCGCGCCTACACATTTTTGCTGACGCTGTAATGTCATGTTCTAGTAAATTCGAGAGCCGCCTTGCTAATTCGAGGTTAGAATGTTCTATGCGCGAACCTTCTACGCCGATTGTTCGAGAAGCCCACGCGTGTACAAAAGGGGCTCCGCGTGGCGAGCGGCAGTCAGTTTCGCCCCAGCGTTCGACTCTGCTCTTTCGCCGATTTCGACGCCCGCGACGCTCTGCTGTTATCTTTTGTTTCCTTTTTTATTCTTTTGGGCACAAGTTCGCCCTCATTAAACGTTTAGTTCCTTTAGTTAATCTCTGCCTCATCATTTGTCATTCGTGACATTTTGGTGGAGGTGCGGGGTACCGCATGCCCCTGCCGCGTACCCCTCCGAGGGCCCGCAGCGCAAGTCCGACACCAAGCCCACGACGACCCGAGGAAGACAGTACCAAGCCCCGGTCAAGTCGCCGTAATCAAGGCCTACCGCCGGAACTCGGACTCCTGCCGCAGACATCAAAGAAGAAGACCGCGACGATGACCGCCCCACCCGTCGTTGTCCTGCCCGTCGCCCCCCGATCGCCGACGCCCTTCCATGGCGAAACGTATGAAGACGTCGAGGACTGGATCCTTCACTATGAGCGCGTGGCCCGCCACAACGGATGGAACGCCGAGCAACGCCTTCAGAACCTATACTTCTCGCTGGAAGGCACCGCGAGGAACTGGTTCGAAAACCACGAGGCTTTGCTCACTTCGTGGGATATCTGCACGACCCAGCTGAAGCGAACCTTCTCGAACCAACACCGGCGACAGAAGGCGGAGGACCAGCTCCAGACGAGGATTCAAGCCCCTGACGAAAGCGTGACAAGCTTCGTTGAAGACGTGCTACGACTGTGTGCACGCGCCGACCCGCAAGCCACCGAGGAGAAGAAGTTGCGCTTCCTTATGAGGGGCGTCAAGAGCGAAATCTTCGGTGGCCTTGTCCGCAGCCCCCGACGACGGTAGACGGCTTCGTGGCCGAGGCGACCAACATCGAGCGAGCGCTGTCGGCCAGAGCTGTGCACTATCAGCGACTCGCCGGTGTGCCAACGGTTCCGGCTATCTCACCACCTCGCTCCGATGTCGATGGTGTCGGCATCGAACAACTGCGCAAGATGATCCGCGACGTCGTCCGGGATGAGCTCAAGAAGCTACTGCCGGCTCCCAACCGCCCAACTTCACTCTCGATTGCCGAGGTGGTTCGAGAGGAAGTACAGCAAGCTTTCCAGCCGGACAATCGCATCATCATTCCGGCTGCCGAAGAACCGGCGCTGAGCTACGCCGCAGTGGCCCGACGACACACCCCCGTTGCGCCGCAGCCGCGACGTGAGCCTTCAGCACCGAGGCAACCGCCGTACGTCCACCCAGAGCAACCTTCGCCGAGGAAGACGGACGTCTGGAGGACCGCCGACCGACGCCCGCTGTGTTACCACTGCGGGGAAGCTGACCATGTGTACCGGCGATGCCCCTACCGGCAGATCGGGCTTCGCGGGTTCGCGCCGGACGCCCCACGCCCGAGGAGCGGAGAACGACCGCGAGACATCGAAGAATATCTGCATCGAGCACCATCTCCAGCGCCCGCTCCCTCCCGAGGATACCGGTCGCCCTCACCACGACGCCCCGCTTCACCGATGCACAGACCCCGCCGTGAAAGCGTCTCGCCACTCGCCCCTCGTCGGGGAAACTAAGCGCGGCAACCCCTGGAGGTGGTGTTGCCGAAGATAACCGACGCAAACATCCTCCACGAACGTCGGAGGGCCCCCACTCTAACGACGCCGCACGTAAAAACGACGCTCCTGCGACGGTAAAGAATAACCTAAACGTCGTTATCGACGGCCACGACGCGTCGGCCCTCGTCGACACCGGAGCAGACTACTCCGTCCTGAGTGGGAGGCTCTCCCAACGCCTTCGTAAAGTGACGACACCATGGGATGGCCCACAGATACGAACTGCCGGTGGGCACCTCATCACACCAGTCGGGAGGTGCACCGCTCGCGTCGAGATTCACGGTGAAACATGCCCGGTGAAGTTCGTTGTTCTACGGGATTGTGCAAGAGACGTTATACTCGGCATGGACTTTCTCTGCGAATACGGCGCCGTCATCGACCTGGAAGCCAACCAGCTGACACTGCGGAAACCTGTTATGACGTCCGAAGATCAGGAAACAACGTCGGCCGCCTCAGCCACAGTGCTATCCGAGCACGTGAACTTGCCACCGCGCTCGAGTGTGCTGGTGCCCGTCGGAACCCAAACCGCAATTTACGGAGACGCCCTGCTGGAAGGCAATGTTCAACTGCTCCTAAGCAGAGGGATTGGTGTCGCCAGAGGCGTAACGAAGCTCCAAGATGGACGCACCACTGTCCTTGTAACGAACTTCCGACAAGAGGCTCAGCACCTTACAAAAGGTACAACCGTGGGACACATCGAGGAGCTCCAGGACAAAGCCGCAATCGCCGGAATCTCTGAAGACTCCCCTTCCTCGAAACACAAGACAGCGTCATCCTCAGAGCTCGACATCGACCCAACCCTCCCCCTTCCCCACCGACGACAGCTGACTGACCTCCTCGCCGAGTTTAATGAGTGCTTCGCCACGTCATCAAAGGTGCGCCAAACGACGGTTGCGAAACATCGAATTGTTACGGATGACAACGCACTTCCTGTGCATCGGCCACCGTACCGAGTTTCCGTGAAAGAAAGAGAAATCATCCAGAAGCAAGTTCAGGAAATGCTTGATGACGACATCGTACAACCCTCAAACAGTCCGTGGGCTTCCCCAGTAGTCCTGGTGAAGAAGAAAGACGGAACCCTGAGATTCTGCGTGGACTATCGCCGGCTGAACGCAGTAACAAAAAAGGACGTCTATCCGCTGCCCCGCATTGACGACACCCTGGATCGGCTGCGCCACGCCCGTTACTTTTCGTCGATGGACTTGAAGAGCGGGTACTGGCAGATAGAGGTCGACGAACGAGATCGCGAGAAGACGGCCTTCGTCACGCCGGACGGACTGTATGAATTTAAAGTAATGCCGTTCGGACTGTGCACAGCGCCGGCAACCTTCCAGCGGGTTATGGACACCGTCCTTTCCGGCTTGAAATGGCAGAGCTGTCTCGTGTACCTCGACGACGTTGTGGTGTTCGCAAGCGAATTCGACGAGCACCTGAGACGACTGCGATCCGTGCTGCAGGCTATCAAGACTGCTGGGCTGACACTCAAGCCTTCCAAGTGTCGGTTCGCCTATGGTGAGCTGAAATTCTTGGGACACGTTGTGAGCGCTCAGGGTGTCAGCCCTGATCCTGCAAAGACGTCCGCTGTCGCCGAATTCCCGAAACCATCAGACAAAAAGGCCGTCCGAAGGTTCCTTGGGCTTTGCGCCTACTACAGACGTTTCGTCCGTGACTTTGCACAAATTTCTGCACCGCTGACGCATCTGACAAGGGACGACGTGCAGTTCCAGTGGGGAAAGGAGCAAGAACAAGCGTTCGACGAACTCAAGCGAAGGCTCCAGTCGCCCCCTATCCTCGGGCATTTTGATCAGTCTGCGGACACGGAAATCCACACGGACGCTAGCAATACTGGTCTCGGTGCGGTACTCGTTCAGCGACAAGAAGGAGCAGAGAGAGTAATCGCTTACGCAAGCCGGGCGCTGTCCAAGGCAGAACAAAATTATTCAACGACCGACAAAGAATGTCTTGCAGTCGTCTGGGCGATAACCAAGTTCCGTCCGTACTTGTACGGTATCCCGTTCCGCGTGGTCACAGACCACCACGCCCTCTGCTGGCTCGCCAACCTCAAGGATCCATCAGGACGCCTCGCCCGCTGGAGCCTCCGATTGCAAGAATTCGACGTTACCATTGTGCATAAATCCGGCCGCAAGCATAATGACGCTGACTGCTTGTCTAGGGCTCCAGTCGAACCTCCGATCTCCGGCGCCGACGACGATGACGACACCCGTTTTCTCGGCGCAGTTAACGCTACCGACATGAGGGCACTGCAACGCGACGACACAGAACTTCGCTCCGTGATCGACCACCTCGAAGGTCGAGGAGGCTCTGTCCCACGGGTCTTGTCTCGGGACCTACCGAGCTTTGTCCTGCGGCGAGGCGTGCTCTTCAGAAAGAATTTCGGAACCAGCGAAAACCCCTGGCTGCTGGTTGTCCCAACCAGCCTCCGAGAAGAAATTTTTCAAGCGTGCCACGACGACCCAACGGCCGGACATCTCGGCTACAGCAGGACCCTTGCCCGGATTCGTGACAAGTACTACTGGCCAAAACTCCCGAAGACTGTTCATCTGTACACACGGTCATGTCACGAGTGCCAACGGCGTAAGAAAGCTCCGACGAGACCTGCGGGATTTCTGCAACCGATATCCGCCCCTACTACGCCTTTCCAACAAATTGGAATGGATCTACTTGGGCCCTTTCCGCCATCGACGTCGGGGAACCGCTGGATAATCGTTGCCACGGATTACCTCACCCGGTACGCGGAGACGAAAGCCCTTCCGTCGGGGACAGCGGTGGAAGTCGCCAAGTTTTTCGTCGAGTCTATTCTCCTTCGACATGGCGCCCCCGAAGTCTTGATAACCGACCGAGGGTCGTCTTTCTTGGCCCAGCTCACGCAAGAGATCCTTCGGCTCAGCCACACCAGCCACCGCCGGACCACCGCGTACCATCCGCAGACCAACGGGCTAACGGAGCGGCTCAACAAGACGATCGCTGACATGATCTCCATGTACGTCGACGTAGAGCACAAGACGTGGGACGAGGTATTACCATACATCACGTTCGCCTACAACACCGCAGCTCAAGAAACAACCGGGTTTACACCATTCGAGCTGGTGCATGGCAGGAAAGTGACAACCATGCTGGACGCGATGCTGCCCCATGAGCCTGTCGATGACGGATGCGACGATGCCCTTGCGGTCAGTCAGAGAGCAGAAGAGGCACGCCAACTAGCCCGCCTTCGAATCCATGACCAACAGCGTGTCGACGCACGACGGTATAACCTTCGTCGCCGGGACGTCCACTTCCAACCCGGAGATCGGGTATGGGTGTGGACACCGATACGGCGCCGCGGACTCAGCGAAAAGCTTCTGAAACGCTATTTCGGACCCTACAAGATCATCCGACGCCTCGGCGACCTGAACTACGAAGTCCTTCCCGACGGAACGCGCCCATCTGCCAGACGTCAGCCGCGACCCGAGGTGGTGCACGTCGTCCGGCTGAAGCCGTATTACGAACGATAGAACTTTCCACCCTCGTCGACGAGTGAACCGTGAACCGTGAACCGTGAACCGTGAACCGTGAACCGTGAACCGTGAACCGTGAACCATGAACTGTGAATTGTGAACTGTGAACTGCGGCTCGCGATTCTGCTGTCCTTTTGCTGTGGATTTCTTTTGTTTTGTTTTCGTTTTGTGCTGCATCGGGACGATGCACTTTTTTAAAGGGGGGAATAACGCCGCGGGCGCAGCTGACCAAGTAGGCAGCGCGCCCGTGGCATAACGGTTATAGCGCTTGCCTTCCACGCAGAAGGCCAGGGTTCGATTCCTGGCCGCGCCTACACATTTTTGCTGACGCTGTAATGTCATGTTCTAGTAAATTCGAGAGCCGCCTTGCTAATTCGAGGTTAGAATGTTCTATGCGCGAACCTTCTACGCCGATTGTTCGAGAAGCCCACGCGTGTACAAAAGGGGCTCCGCGTGGCGAGCGGCAGTCAGTTTCGCCCCAGCGTTCGACTCTGCTCTTTCGCCGATTTCGACGCCCGCGACGCTCTGCTGTTATCTTTTGTTTCCTTTTTATTCTTTGGGCACAAGTTCGCCCTCATTAAACGTTTAGTTCCTTTAGTTAATCTCTGCCTCATCATTTGTCATTCGTGACAGTATTCACCAGTCGTGACTAACTAGCGCTGCTTAAAAGTTAGTATCGCGTCTAAGTAACCGCGAACTAAGAGAAAAAATCAGCGACTAAGGATGGACTAGTTTTCCGGTATTCACGAGCGCGAAGCGAGCGGGTGACTATTTAGTCAAAACTAACAAGCGGAAGTGACATAAAAACGATAGGCCACGCATACGCGTACTTAAACACCGCTGCGTAAATAAGTCATTTATCGTATGAAAACGAATATTTAAATGTTCATACGGAAGAAAAGTTACAATGAGAGTGTAATTGTTTAAAAGCAAAGTTTTACATAGAAAAAAAAACGCAAGGGGGAAACACAGAAGCCGCATTGCCAGCGACATAAACGAATATGGAAGCACCCGTAAATGCGTTTTTTTTTTTCTCGTCATGCAGCTCCCTGTTGAGATTTCTTCAGCGGTATTTCTGACCGTTGAGCATGGCTATTTACACAATATTTGCTCCTCCAATTTTTTCTAGATGTGTCCCCCAGCGTTTCAAGACAGTAAGTGCTTCGTTGGCACTAACGGTCAGTGGTGATACGAGTCGGTCATGGTGCTGAGCCGCTGTGTACCCGCTAAACACAGGCTAAAGTAGCCTCACACCATGACTATAATTTGCTAATCGACTTCTTAGTCGCACAGGGCGACTAGGCCCTAAACACGACCAGTGAATACCAGAGCAAACACTTAAAGGCTGCTATCGCTCGCCACGTGATCATTTTAGTCGATGTCGTCGCCAGTCAGTGGTGGAACGGGCGCTAGTCGCGTCTGGTGAATACGGGTGTGTATGTTACAGCTAGGGCAAGTCACTTTTGAACAGTTCATTTTTTTATTATATTTTACAACGTAATATTATTACAAAGCGCACATATTCCCGCAATATTATGCTCAATACATAAGCAAAACAGACCACAAAACTGTTATCTGTTGATAAATTCAGTTAATTAAGTTATTTGATATGCCAATAAAAACATGTTGGCGTGGCAGACTCGGTGTTTCATTTGATCGATGAAAAGCTCATGGACAGTCCTTTTTTACTTGATGTCCAGCAAAGTTCCATCGACAGGGCTGCGTTTCGTGAACAACAAATGCATGATTGCAACGCCGTTATTGTGCGGCGGTGACAAAAGCGATGTTGATCACGGGGAAAACAAAACAAATTCACATATGAGAGTTGGTCCACAGCTTCTCGCAATCGCATGGTGCATCGCTAATTACAATACCGGGCGTTTCGGCATAATGCACCTTGGCAAAACAACACCAAAAACGATCTGAGAAAGAGTAAGTTCCGATAAGCAACACCTTCATTTCGAAACTGGAATGCGTTTTGGAAGAAGTGCCCAAATGACGAAAAACCGGAAGTCGCCAGAAACGTGGTTATTGAGTGAGTAAAAATTAATTTTCTAGTATTTTCATACCTGAAAATATCGATAAAACTAGATTAATGTGCTCTCACAATCCTTATCTCCCAGTTAGAATAAACCGGACATCAATGATACATTTTCAGTTTCATTGACATGATGAGCGTATTTATAGGTGTGTATCCTGACCATACGAACAGATGGTAAATATTTTGGCACAGGATGTGGTCAACGTCTCTTTTGAGAAGATCAGCTAGAAATTACGACAAGAAAGCTTGTATGTGTTTTCTCGTATCACATATCTAAAAGTACGCGTTGTGAAAATTTAAAGCAGCCTATTTTCAAAATTTGGAACTCTAGTGTACGTTACGGAATTAAAATATAGGACATTGTTTGGAGAAAAGGAAAGCAGGGTATGAGAGAGCTATTTTGCGTATTATCACTATTTCTAAAGAATCGTTTATGACACCTTTAACTTTCATAAAATTTAGTACACTTGCACACCACAATTTAATAGTTATAAGTCTGTTAAAGTAAGATAACATTTTTTACGGAAGCAATTTAAGATAGAGGGTGAAGACATACAAGGGACAATTATTATTTACCTCCTAAACTTTTACTACAGTCAAATAAGATAGACAAGACAACAGTTTTTTTTAATATTTAACAAAATAAAAGAGCATTTATATTATTTGTCGTCCGATTGTGCGATCAATAAAGTTAGAAAATAAGAGTGGTGGGTGTTTCAGCATCGTATCATGCAATGATGGTCCGGGTTATATATTTTTTAACATATTATGTAAAATATGTATGTTAACGCCATATATCCCTGGTAGGAGCATTGGGCTATATGGGAACATTGTAGCTAATTGTCTTCCGGAGGTACAAAATTGCGACGCTCATTGTGTGGAGATTGCGAAGGTCTTATCATGGTAATTTGCACAGCTATGAATTTCACACCAAACCATGCACGTAGTAATAATTTGTTTTAACTTATTTTATGGAAGGCTTTTAGACATGAACACAAAATATTAAAAATTACAAAAAACATATTTATATGACCAAAAAAAAAACGAAGCAGAATAAGCACGTTTTAGAGACACATATACACATCATAATGAACAGCGAATTACTTTATATAAAACCAGGAAAGATACATAAAAATTATTCTTCTTCAAATTCATTTTACGAATACTGTATATGGAAACATATGCGCAGCAGTTACTGTAGTTATGTTAGTAATGCGAATGCAGAAACGAGGCTCATTCTCTCATATGTCGTAAAATTGCATGTAAATGTAGAAACACTACCTTTTATTTAACTTTTAACTCTCTTTAACCGTTTACACTAACTTGATCTAACTTGCGATGGCCAAGCAATGAGTAACCTACGACCTCCTCGAAGAAAGCGACAACTAACCTTCACTCAATTTTGTTTTTGTTTGCATAACATTTGTTTTATTTTTGCAATTTTTAATATTTCGCGGACATGTCATGAATATTTCGCAGACATAAGTAGAAAAATAGTTACTACGTGCATGTTCGGCGCGAAATTGACGGTTGTGCAAAGCACCATAGCGATACCTAGGCAATTTCCACGCCTCGAGCTTCGAATTTTTATATCTCTGGAAGCAAATTATATAGCAACGACGCTCCCGTATAGCTGGATCCTCCTGCCAAAAACAAAGAGTGTTACACAAATTTGTTTAAACAAATATAAAAAAATGAAAGCCGTTACAACTCCCTGTAACTTGCAGATTAGGCGCGGCTCTTGAGGAGGAGGGGAAAGACACGGGGGGTAACGTGACCTCGAGAGGGGGTCACGCGGCCTGGGGGTCACGTGACCTCGAGGAGGGGGGTTTCCCGCTAAATCTGGCAGGGGAACATTTTCGCTAGATTTAGCGGGGAAAATTTTCCCGCTAAATGTGGCAGGGAAAATTTTCACTGAATTCCCAACGGAAAATGTTCGCTCAATATATTGAGGAAAATTTTCCGCTAGATTTGGCGGGGAACATTTTCCGCTAAATTTGATGAAATTTTCCGCTAGATTTAGCCGGGGAAAATTTCCAGCTAGATTTGTAGGGACATTTTTCCGCTAGATTTGTGAAGTACGCTAAATTTGGCGGAAATTTCTATGCACAGCGCGGTTACGCCGACGGCGACGGCGACCGTAGTAAAATGAGCATAAGAGCTGCGCTCTAAAAATGGCTTGGTTACAACTCCATAGCAACAAGATTAGAGCGCAGCTCTTGAGGGAGGGAGGAAGAGCACGGGGGAGTCACGTGACCTCGAGGAAATTCTTCCCGCTAAATTTGGCAGAAAATTTTTCCACTAAGTTTAGCGGGAAAAAATTTTCACTGGGTATTATCGGGGAAAATTTTACGCTGAATTTAGCGGAAAAATTTTCCGCTAGATTTAGCAGGAAAAATTTTCCGCTTCGTTAGCGGAAGAAAATTTTCCGCTGAATTTAGCGGGGAAAGTTTTCCGCTAGATTTAGTGGGGAAAATTTTCCGCTAAATTTGTGAGGAAATTTTATCATGCCGCGCAGTTACGCCGACGGCGACGGCGACGCCGCTCAAGCCGGAAACGGGCTTGTGACTGCGCTCTAAAACTGACCCGGTTCATAATTGCACGATCTGACATTAGCAAAACAACCTGATTTATACTTATGCCGATCCACTTTTTAGTGTGACACAGACAAGCGTTCGATACCTCCCATGCAAAATAATTTCAAATAGGCACGGACTTCAGGTTATCAGTGTTTACAAACCATTCGCATGTTTTTTGAGCTCCTCTCTTTGACAATTAAGTAGGCTTACTAAAAGGAGGAGCATGCAGATAGAACCAATCAACATTTTGGTATTATTGGTTGGGCACAAGCAGAAGTCGACTAACAAAGCATAGTATGGCTCTTAAGACTTGCATGGGCTCGAAGCGCAGCTTGTGCGGAAAAAATTACGCGGCATTCCTTGGCCTTTTAAGACAGAGTTTAAAGGAGATCCTTGAAGTTTACACGTCATCGCTTTTTTCTTTTAGTGCAGTGACTGAAGTCCTCACAACAAACAAAGCCGGGCGACGGTCAGAGTGCCCTGTTTTGTTATTAGTAAAAAAGTCCTTTCTACTGGGTCGCTCACTTGGTTGCAGGGACTACGCCGCTCCATCTCAGTTCTGTCGGAAAAAACCCTGATTGCGAGAGCGGCGATTTTGTCGAGCGGAGAAGTGATGAAAACAAAGTCCGGTGCGCAAGTGAGCGCACGCTCGCCGACGTGAAAACCGCGTCCAATGATGTCCCGTAGATTATTTTCCCCGGAGATTCAGTGAATGGCTTCTGAAACGCTCGTGTATACCTGTGTTTCTACGCGCGTGCCTAGGCGTGTTTAACATATAATAAAAAATGTCATTAGTTAAAAACAAAGTATTACTAAAAAAAGATGCACAAAAATGTGTAACAACGGCATAAAGAAAAAATTTGAGGCACATTTAATGTTTTTTTCCCTTCATCTCTTGCAACGTTTCGATCGGTTTCATTTTAGATAAAGATATCAAACTTAAGTAAATAAATATATATATATACTGCGTGATTCAAGAGGGGTAGGCTCTTTGCTCGACCGCAATATTAGGGTTCTTAACCTATCGCGCAACGACGTTATGCAGCGTTGCCCACAGATGGTGCATTTGTTTTGTAAAATTTGCCAAAAAACGAACTTGCCACCTGAGGAAAAATGAGAAGAAAAACCAGTGGCTCCTATGGAAACACAGCGATACCTGATCTTAAACGACACGACGCCGTTTCGCACGGGAGACAAGAGATGGCGCCACGAACGCCGCCAGCGAACGAGCATACGGTGCAGAAGGCAGCGTCTTTGAATAATCTTTCGACTCAAAGCGGAGCGCGTTACGCAGGCGGCGGCAGTCGCGGAACAGACGAACGTGGTAGTAAATGGAACTGCCGTGGGCGTGGTACTGGCCAAAACGCTGATCAAAAAATAACCCGACTAACCGTTTTTTTATTTGTTATATGTCCATTCAATGTGTTTTTATTAGTAAGGATGATAGAATAATGCATTGTAAACTGATATCAGAAAAGCTCGCGCCGCTTTTTTGAGTCGAAAGATCGTCTGCCGTACGCCGTACCGGCGCTATGCTCGTTCGTCGGCGGGTTGGCATCGCGACTGGCTTTTACCATCTCTTGTCTCCCGTGCGAAACGGCGCCGTGTTGTTTGAAGACCGGCGGCTTCGGCTGCGTTCCCATAGCAGCTAAACTTTTTTCTTTCTTACTTTTTCCTCCTGGTAAGTTCGCTCTTTGCAAATTTTACAAAAAAAAAAAGTCCGCCATCTGTCAGCAACGCTGCACAAAATCGTAGCGCGATAGGTTAAGAAACCAAATTTTGGGGTCATTTAAGGCCTGGCCTCTCCTTGAATCATCCTCTATATATATATTTTGAACGCCTTTCTCGGTTTGTATTTTGGTATTACTTAGAACATGGACATTCCCATTCTAAGAAGTATGAATATTAACGATAACGATAGGTTTGTTGTTTACCTTTGGTAGCGGTAAGAGGCGGAGGGTTTGGGAGGGGGGGGGGGCAAGAAGTAGAACATAGCGAAATTTAAAGAAGGACAGGTGCCTAGTTTTTCTTGTTGTGCTGCGCACGTTTCAGAGTTCTAAACTTGAGCGAACGTTCTGAAGGAGCACAGAGTGACTTTACATTCCGCAATAAATCCGCAAGACACCGGATTCTTATGTCTTGCTCATTGTATGGTGCTGGGGGCGCCTGCGCAGCCTAGAAAATAAAAGCTTGAAAGCTTGAGGAAGACAGAATATATGTCCGCACATGGAGAGACAAAATTACTGGCCTGAATTACGATCAAGATCAATGAGAAGGCTCTCGGTAATACAGCACCCCTGTGAATTAAGACAGCAATGGATTCAGGGTACTTGCAAATACTAACATGAAGAAATTCTACAAAAACCGGAAATGTGACCAGAAATAGCTCAAAATCAAAATTTAGGAAAAAAAAAAATTATGGCAATGACGTCACGGACCGGCAGAAAATAAAGAATAATTTGTTTTGTTTTACCTATCTGTCTTGAAATCTTAGTTATGAAGTGCCTTCTCAATATTAGTTTCCGTTAGATTTTCGGGTACCTCGGCCGGTACGCAAATCAGCCAAATGAAGATATGTAATACCGCTTTGTCTAGGGGAAACACGAAAGAATATTCAATAATATAAAGTGCCAGGACATTTGTTTAGCGTTGATGTAATTTTCTCGTCGACGGACTCTTCTGTAAAACAACAAAGTAGGCCACTTTCTTTTAATTTCGCCGCGGTAAAACCAGACACTAATTAAATCGTCTGTGCTCTTTAGGGTAAGTAAACGCTATTTTATTACTCATTTTAAAAAAAGAAGAATACCTGAGTTGATGTATCCTCTTTATACAAAATCAAAACCGGAACAATACCGCCCATTACGTGATGGGTACATGCATCGCACTTGTGCTCTCCACTACGCTGCCCTCATTTTGTTCACTAATCTGCCTAAACGAAAATAATGGACGGAAAAGTGTCGCTAATTCCTGGAGAGATGAACGATGTTTCGTGGAGCAGACCTGGGGACAATCTCCCAACGCCACGAGGCACCTCAGGGGATCGTCCGCTCGCTCGGTCTTCTCGCAGCCCTTATCGCTGTGCTTGCGCTAACGCCTCGAACATTAACTTGCATGCATATTCTGTTTCTGTGATGGACTGCGGGAGAAAGCTTGCGACTGGAGCAATCCCTAACCGTGTTAGGATCACGTGACCTTCAGACGTGCTCCGCGACATTGCTGTAGGTTTAATGACGCAGTACGTTCCTGCGCCGGATTGGCTGGGATGGCTCGTAAATGCATACCGAGGTCATTGGCAAACGGAACGGAGCAGAGATCGAGCTGGCAGATAAAGCGTTGAAAGACGATGAGTAGTTCGCCAAGCCGGCTTATCACGAGCCAAATGGGAAATTTTAAGGCAAAGCTGCGCGGCGCACAAAGCTCTGCGCCAAGCAGACGGGACGGGGAACGCTCTTGCTGGCAACCTGATGACACCTTTGTGGAACTTATTAATGATGGACAACACGTCCGGGTTATCCGTGTTCGTTATACGCGCTGCGAATTTGCAGATTGGTCCTGATGTCGTTTCGCCCATGTCTGGAAAGACATATGAAGTGAAAGTCATGAGCAATAACTGAAATTTAAAGTTAGCACGAGGTATATTAAATATTAGAAATGTTATACCTCTCTAATATGTTTCTCCAAGCCGCGACAGTTTGCATTTTATCGTTCTGTGCCTTTATTTTGCTCTCTCTCAGTAAGAATACTTCTTTGAAAATTCATATCGGTTAACGTTACACGAATAAATATAAAACCGGTACCATTTTTATACTACTCCGACCATCAATAGCAAACGTTGCCAGATAAAATTTAAAGTATATGTTGGTTATGTTGTTTTGATTGTTGCTGACACGCATTCAGGATGAATTGGCCAGGTGTTAGTTTCTGGTATTAAATGATGAAAGCATGTACCCAACAATGTAATACTTGCTGTGCAATTGAGGTTTGGAATGTACCAGAAGTTATAGTTTGACGTCACTTTCTATAAGTGACGAATGGAGATAACGCGTGAGGTGAGACAAGAAATGTCAACAAAGAGAGATGAACACAGAGACAAGCAGCTCTGCTGGCAGGTGTATCAAGAAAACACTATTTTAGCGAACTCTGAATACCATCAGCCTTTACACCGTCATGGCGAGAAGAATTATCAATAGAAATATAGTTGTAACCGCTACACAGGTTTGAAACTTTTTCTAGAATCAAAGGTCTACTTTATTTGCAATTCTAGATATGATGACTGACTCCCTTTCTATTTACGTCGATATATTCTGACTTCATAACATTCGGGGACATACCTCAATTGTAAATATCTTCACGTGGGATAATTATATCGCCTGGATGGCATTCCTGCAGGACAGTATTTACAAATTGTATTTGGTTCAAACTTAAAAAGTTGGAATCACGTTTCTAGGACACCATTCCACAAAGAAGGAAAATTGACACATATTAAAAAGCCTTATCAACCGTTTTTTTTTCCACCTGCTTGCGGGGTGGCAAAACTGCAAGCTCGCGAGCCCCATGCGGCCTCTTCATGGCTTCCCCTGGTAGTGTGCAACCCTTTCCCTCCTGTGTCCGCAAGGCGAATGGGGATTCTTGGATTTCCAAGAAAAACTCACTGTCTGGACATCTTTGTATCACTTCACATACATACAGCTGGACTACTTTTATTTGCATAAATGGGACCAGAACACTGTTTCCATCATTGTTATACATAGACATTCAAGAACTGCTTATGGGCTAACGGGCGTCAGGGGCAATGGCAGGCCAGCAGACCATGAATTCATTTTCTTTCAAGCGATTGGAAGAACGCGTTCTGCAGCCTCGTGTTCTTTGCTGCAGTCGACAATTACCTTGCCCCCTTTTGGAAGGAGCCTGTTCCCTCGTATAGTTTCTTGTTAAAAATGTAATGACCCCCCCCCCCTTTTTTTTTTCTTTTTTTTTCTCCCCCTGCGGACCCCTTAGCTTTTTGTAGATTTGTTTGCGCAACTCACAACCCCATGTTGCTATGGCCTCCGCTGATATCACGCAGCATGTTTTTGACTAGGATGACCTCAAAATAAAAATAAAACAAAACACACGACTTAAATACATATGTTGACAAATGTTTTACTGTTAAGTGCTTCCCACTCGTGTTCACGTGTCAATATTTGTAACTTCATGTTATTAATTACCTGTCTTTAGCATTTCATTTTCTGATATGAGCAGAGTATTGCAGCAAAATTATAGGTTTGTGACATTTGTTTTTTTGTACAGGCTTGACACGTTCACATACAATCAATCAAGTAGGCAAGTTCTGACGTTTTGAAATACTTGAAATAGAGAACGCGTGGGATTGGATACCTTTGTTATGGTGCATAGATAAGACGAAAAGCAGGCGATGAAACTACAAGGTGGTGAGGTGTAGTGGTTAGCACGTAACTGAAAGTTAGAGACGAAGTGTTTGAATCGGCATCGCTTCAAATCTTTGTTTAGCGCCATCGAATCGTGTTCTTAAAGTTTTATAAAGTACAGTTAATTCGTTAATTCATCTCCATATTACGGAACTAAAATTAAACTTAATACGGAGCCGCAAATTATGTCTAAAGTATATTAGCTCGCTAGACAATGCCGCTTTTGAGGATTCATTATAATGTTATTGGAAACGTCACGTGCAGGTAAATCCACCTTTCTCGGCATGATTCTTCTGATCAAGATTTATTTTGTGCAAGCCAATTTCAGTTCTACATATTCAGACATCAGCACTTAAACACAGTATGACTGAATAAAAAATCACGACTAATAATATAGTAATTGCTCGGGAAGGTTAATAATAAGTAACGTTCTAAACTTTAATTCCGTTGACAGTTGTATAAATATGCCTACCATTTAAATGTCATACTAAGTGCTAATCAAGTTTACTTGACTTCCATTTGTGCGTCGATGAAGAAGACCGTAAGAATACTAATAGTTTACTTTCCGTCTCTACAACTTTTGAGTAAAATACAAACTACTACAATTTGCAATGCCTAAAATAATCGGCTAGGCATTATTTTTTCATTTTCATTAAAAATATATAATTTTTGTCGAAAAAAAATACTTCTATTTTTATACATGTTTATTTCGAAAACATGGCTCACTTGTTTTCTGGAGTTATGTGCTTAAAAATAACCTGTAATTTGTTAATTATCTTTTTCAATGCGATATGGAGACAGTACTTCAACTTCGCCGGGTTTTGTTAACTTTATGCTCATCCCAGCTCCAAGTGCCCTTTTCACAGGCAGGGCAATTTTAGCAAATGTGCCTGTGTACAATATAGCTAGGGTGTGTATTTTTCCGGTTTCTGACAAAGCACCGATAAACATCCGTCGGTGACGAAAATACACAATCGGTTAAAAACCGAAAACACCGGTGGTTGCATATTTTCGCCCTGGTTAAAACCGAAAAGAAAAAACGCAGAATAATTTGCATGTTTCCGACCTGGCAACCCTTTCCCAGCCGAAATTCGTCAAACGTGTCGTCTCGTGGATCCTGCATCGCTTCACTGTCTACACAGGGCATGCGTGGCGTCGATCACCCTCCTTTCTGGGGGTCAAAAGCGTCTAGTTAATGCAGTGGAAGCTAACCTCTCAAATGCCTTTCCCCCATTGTGTCTCCCATGGCCCCCTTTTGTGGAAAAATTAACGCAGTGGAGGGTACTCTCGTCCCTTTCCCCATTGTGTCTGGCCAGTGATGTCGATGCAAGCCATGTATTCAGAGGTTGCTGTGCTTCCTGGAAGACACTGCCAGCATCCGTGTCGTACAGGACTGGCTGATCTTTGAGAACTGAGATGGATTCATTGTTATCTCTTTAGTTTCCACCTTGGGCTTTGGGGGAAACGGAAAAAGGGTTTTTGTTGGGGGGGGGGGTTCCGCTGGCTTATATGAGAGCCGTTCTGTAAAATAATTTGCGAGACGTGTTTGCGAAAGCGCGTCCGTCCCGCAGTCTGCAGGTTTTCATCAACGATGAGACTTAGCTGCCTGCGTCGGGCGCTTCAGTATCGTCGTCACGCGGGAGTAAGAGGCCATCCAGGATGGGACGCAAGCGGAGAGCTCGGATGGCTACGCTACGATTTCATGGATGAATCGTCGTTCTGGTTCCGCGTGCAAATCGTTAGTCCGTGCATAAAAGTGGAGCTGAAAGGGGATTTGTGCCTTATGAAAGTGTCTATCAGACTGGTCCTCCGAGACGAGCTTGCAAGCTGAGTGACCTAGAATCAGAATTTCTTTGTTACCACCAGTATGCTGTGACTGACACGTTGATCAGTGTTATTTTAATAACTTCATTTTACCTGACTGGCCACTACTGTCCCAAGCCTCATGGAGATTTTGGGATTTCCTGCGTCAGCACAAATGTGGAACGTGCGTTTTCAAAATTTCGGGTTGTGAACCGCGAGAACGTGCTCAAGTTTGGCTTATATGCTTCCTCGAGAAAATTGTATGAAATATGTGAATCGGTGGAACTCTCTGTCTGTGATCAATTTTTTCACCGATAGTCACCGATTTTAGCCTCGTCGTGAGACGTTCACCCGAAATACACCGATGTTTCAAAAATAAATAAACACCGAAAAACATCCGCCGATTTTCTCACAAATAAACACCGAAAGTGCGCACTAAATAGCAAAAGCAGCGAACAGAGTGTTAAAATCCAAACGTTCACCCACTAATGATGCAATAGCAACAAACGTTTTAACAAATTGGTTTAACAGGCTCAATGTGGATCGCTAGTGCGGGTGAAACCTACGCAATAAAACGAGAAGCGCTAGCTCCGGACCTCCATATTGTGCTAAGAAAGCTCATCTACTATAGTGAATGAGGGCGCCGCCGAGCACAGTGAGCTTAAACACGAAATCGCAAATATAAGCGGTTGTGCTAAACGAAAAACTACGTGGACGGGAAGGAATACACGACGTTTCGAACCGGACGCCCTTCTTGAAGTGAACAAGGTCCGTCCGCCGAAGCGATCGTGTATTACTTCCTGTCCAACGGTATTCTTTCGTGTGGCACAAATCCATATATTTGCGATTTCGTGTCATCTGCTATAGCTCTCCTTTGCTCAGCCATTTTGTGCTTAATCATAAAAAACAAGGCTCTAAAAGTTGCTGTCAAATGCAGATTTATGATAGAGTTACCGACAGCCAAGATATGCGAATCTGTCTGATGATCTTCGGAATCTGTCTGACGATTCCTCGTCAAAGATATGCAGCTTCCTCACGGGTGTTTGCTGTAGCATGACACAAATGTCTTATTTTGTTCTTACTCGTAAATAAGAACAATTTTGATTGCTACAATTTTGCGTTCGTTGTTTCGTGCAGAATCTTAACTTAGACGAAATACGAGAGAATCTGGATATACGTTCCTCATAATGGCTACGTCTCGTAGCGTAGAGAACAAAACGGTTTTTGTGGAAGAATATTGATGTTTTTCTACTACAAAATCAAGCATTATGCTTAGCTCTCAAGTGCTTATTTATTTATTTACTATTTTTTTACTCTTAAGGTAGACACATAGCTTGCTTGGTATTGGAAAAATATGTTCCCAAATTATTTTCAGGACAAATATGCGTATAAATTATTAAATTACAATATACCCTTAAAATGTAGCAGTCAAATAAACCTGGGGATCACGGACAAGCTTTTTAAATATTTACCAGCAAGTTAATAGATATATAATAATGGTAAGAAAAAACTTTAATCAAAGTTTCCGAAAACACAATCGCACGGTCCTAAGCTCTTTTGCGATTGCATCCCGATATGGTTAAGGAGCTCGCGTAGCAGAAAAGCCGGCGTCGGCGTCAGTGGTGTTGTGACGGGAAAATCCCGATTGGTCGATAGGGTCATGACGTCACAGCCACATGAACTCGCGCGGGAATTCCAAGCAACTCACAACGCTCATTTAAAACGTGATGTCCCGCGTGGAATTAAAGTGATTAAGAAACATGACATGTAATGCGAATTAAAGGTCGCCGCATGTCTCAAATGATTTCACTTTATAAAGTAATTAATTTGCCTTAAAGAAAAATTTGAAGAATTTTAGGCGGTATTCGAACCACGACCTTTCGGTTGCTAGCCAAACACGCTACTGATTAGGCCACGCAGAGACGCTTGCACGTCTTAGGAACGAGCGGGAGTTCATATGTATAGCGATCGCGTTCCACTCCCAAAGGCGAAGCTTGAGCACCCTCAAAGTTTTTCTGCAGTCAATGACAGTCGGGTGGCGTGAAGTGTGCTACCGGCAAAAGTCAGGGGGAAGGGGGGGGGGGTATTGGCTCTTGTGTTGCCCCGTTTTAAGTGACATTTACTTGAGTGAAGTGGACTGTGACATTGAAGTAGCGTTAGCAGTACGAGTATCAAGAAGGTAATCCGCCACCTTGACAATTTTTTAGTGATTTTAGAAGGAGAAAACTATTGGACACGCAGGTGAACCAAGTGGGTGAGACATTTGCGGAGTGTTTGTGTGTGTGTGAAGGGGGGGGGGAGGAGGAGGAGGGGCATTAAGTTCACCTTTTAGATTCCAGAAGAAGGTGTGCTCCAGTACCTGGACAATTCCATCGATTTAGGAGACTCCCATATCTGCTGGAAGTGCTGTTCAAGATCTAAGAAAGGTATCATTGACTACAGGTCGGCCCACTTAAAAGTGGTAAAGAGGAGCATTGCGTTGACCTGTCTATACTCGGCACTGAAGAGATCCTGCTTCCACACTCTAGGGGACAGCTTAAAGTTGCTAAGTGACAGGCTCAATATCTGCTGGAAGTGCTGCTCAAGATCTAAGAAAGGTATCCTTGACTACAGGTCGGCCCACTCAAAAGTGGTAAAGAGGAGCATTGCGTATGACCTGTCTATGCTCGGCACTGAAGAGATCCTACTTCCACACTTTAGGGGACAGCTTCAAGTTGCTAAGTGACAGGCTTAAAACGGCGGGCTATTTATCGACAGTACTGCCAGACGTGGCAGGCACACTGCTGAAGAGAATGAAGGGTAGCCAGTCCACAAAACATGGCATGGAAAGAAAGCGATTAATGGCCATGCCTTATTTCCAGACGAGTTTCACATAATTAAAAAAAAAATGTAGCAAACCGCTATGAAATTTGAGTGTTTTCCAACCCCCAAAAAATGAGTCACATTTGTTCCGGAGGTAACACGAAAACAAAGGGAATAAAAAAGAAAGAAAGAAAAGTGCAGTATGAAGCACGCCAGGCACTTTCTGCCATGTGCCACGGGCGTTGTGTACGGCATTCCCCCTCGTGCGGCCTCACCTACTTCGGGAAAACAGGACGCTGCCTGGACAATAGGCTCCGTAAGCACAGGTACTCTCTCGGAGCCACAGTGGGAGAACAATTTTCAATTCACTGTAAAAAGTGCCTGTGCGAACCGTCTTTTAATACCACAACAATTTTGGGACGGTAAAAAAGAAAAGTGACATGTAAGGTGCTTGAGGCTTTCTACATCCACAGTGGTGGAAGAAACTGCATTAGCGCAGCATCAGTGGCGCTGTTTAGTAAGGAGCTGGAATTCCTGAAACTGACAATCAAGGTCCAGGGCGTGCCGTAATGAGTATATATCATGGGCAGGAGATCTGTGTAAGTGATCGCGCGGAACAATCTGTGTTTTATTTTTCCTTGTCTATCAGTAAAAATGCATAGTTGCGAGTAAGCGGTCTGCGCTTTCCGGTTTGTCGCTTCCTTTTGTACCGTTTCGAGCCGTTAATATTTCGTTATATTATTTGGGTCCCGTATGTTGATGATGAATTTGCTAGGCCACGTCTATGACATGCAAACACTTCATTACATTCGGCAATTCTGACCACTTCAAACAACAATGTTCGGCCTCTCTACATACCGCTCCAGAGAGAAAGCACGCAACAAAACACGACTTGTACATTGAGATTTCGGTTGGCAATAAATAACTCGATTCATTTCACTGCGGGTTTCGCGCACCTATTTATACAATACTTACTACAGCAATGCTCAGATCAGAGCCATTTACTGTATGCGGAAGTTTAAATTTTTAGAAGGTAATATTGGTTGAACAAAACGTCTGTCATAATTCATTTGTACGATCCTACCATTTACAGTCATACGTGCATCATGTATACGTTATTCTTGCATTTTGTTCCAGATATCGTATAACGCCTGCAGTAACGTAACAGAGATTAGATAATGTATTGCACAGTTTCGGCTATGAAAAACAATTAAATATCGATATTTGTACCAACTGGGCAAACCAAATGTAAAAGTGCGCGCGAGCATATCCTCTTCTCGTTTATAACAGGACAAAATCATCAACAAGATTTACTTAAGCCCTTCTTTAAAATCCTCACCAGGACACTGCTTTATTTTTGTTATAAACGACTATAAGACTACTCACTTATACCACGGGCACATTTATCGCCGTAAGTTGGCTGAAAGTATTAAATATAAAAAAAATATGCAGACGAATGAACCGAACCGAATGAAACAAAGGCTACGACAAAACATAAAGACAAAATCTTTGGTGGAGCCGGGATTTGAACTCCGGGCCTCCCAATATCCGGTCGGATAAGTTAACCGCCAATCACTCAATCAATCATTTTTTTCTTTATTGTTCACTCAATCAATCATGTTTTTATTGCGCGTTGTCAAAAAGGTGTTATGCCTAAACTTGCTCAAGTCCAAAAACAAAACATTGTCACATCCTGGTTAGCATACATGAGTAAAACATTTTATTTTTTTACATTGAGAAAGAAGCAGAGAAATCAAGGTATACATTGTTGGACTTATTATACGTGTCCTGAATGCTAGAGAAAGGGGTGTCACTGGGCAAATTAAAATAATAAATGAAGTGCTTTAAACCCGGTTTAGCGCCGAGGAACATCGAATAAAACCTTACTAAGTAGAAAAGGGGGTGTCAATTGCAGCGAGTATTCCATTTGTAAAGAAACACCATGCCACGAACTGATCGCCTCACGGAAAGTTGGGAGAGTTTAAACGTTTCCTAAAGATGCGAATAATCGTTAGGAAGTTGTTGACCGAAATAGGTGGATCATACATGAGCCTGACAAAGCGACGCTGTTCGTATTTCAATTGAATGCGTTGAAGTTGACACTTACGAAAAAAGCGTTCACCCAAATTCTATTCTTGAGAAACTAACCAGCAAAGAAAACGCAGAAGGTTACGAGTTTAACGCAAAATATCTACTCTCGCCGGCTGGCGTAAATGCGGGGAATGTTGCCAGGACCACCTAGAATACAAGGCCGAGAGAGGGACGCCATGCCTAGAATTTCAGCCTATTCCAACCCCCCCCGAAGCGGCAAGCAGGCTGAAGCTCGAAAAAGAGTCGCCGCAAAGTGGCGTTCAATACAAGCAGGAAAGCATACAAACCATGCATGCAACGGCAAGCGTACGCATTCGCACATGCGCGTCCACGCACAAACACATGTACGCGCAAAGCAGTGAGCTTGTTTTTTTTGTGTGTGTAGAAGTTATGGGCCCAAATATTAATAACCGGGAACAAATGGGCAGACGTTAATGCCCATATGAAGAACCGCGCGTAGCAGAGAGTATATACCGTATTCTCTTCGCTATCTCTCTGGGTGTCTGCTCTAAGCCCCGTTTAATTAATATTTCCGGGCCAAGCTCATACTTGTTTGCGTACTTTCTACTGTCAGTCTGCAGTTGCCTGCAGTGCAGGTAAGTTGTTGTTGTTTTTTTTGTTTTTCTTATTGCACTGTCTAGAGCGGCTGGAAGGCGAGAACGGCGCGGCTGTTCGCTCGAACGTGTGCGCGTATGTTGGCGCAAGCCCGGCGGGAACGGCTTGTAAAGAGAGTCTAAACAACGAGCCCGACCGCGCCGGCGGTAATGAGGCTCAGGCGACGGGTTTAGTGCAGTGACCGCTCGGTTTTGGAGCTATAAATACGCGACCGCATTAAATGGTGCGAGCTTCACTGAGCTGCGCGTTCTGACATGCCCGGCGGGGGGGGGGGGATGACATCAAGGCCAGGATGATATATCAGGCGTACACTAGGTAAATGAGCCGATACCTTAAAAGAACCGCATTTAACCGAGCCATATTTGTATGTTGATTGGGTGATTGATTATGATGGGAAGATGTCTGTAGGAAGGCTACAGGCGTTTGCTACAGATTGGCAGAAATGGCATCGATATGTCCGATCAGGGAGCTGTTGAAGTGTTTGCGGACTCGAAAGACGCACCTGGAAGACTGAATCACACTTGCTACTAGTTACGGTGGTGCGCCGCTTAAAGACCTTTTATAATCTCTTGCAACTCGAGAAAACAGACTGGCGCCATAAATGGGGAAGCCGTTAAGGAAGGCGGTCCCACGGCCCCAACCATAGTACCGGCGGCAGCTGTGCGAGCGTTTGCGCAGCAAATGTCGCGTCTGTGCGCGTGCCACGTGCTTTTTTTTTCTTTGGCGAATGAGTGGCTAATTTATTATTAGCGTTTTAGTACGAAATGTGGCATTCACTTGTCAAAACTTAACTCACAATAAAAGAAAAAGTGAAAGTTTTGATAATTCAATGACTTGTGCATCTGCGTATTCCGAGTTTATAGACTTGTATTGCATCCAAGTCGCATTCTTATTTTTTAATTAATAGATGAAGGACTCGTGGGCTTCTGTACTGATGTTGTCTTTTTAATTAGTACACTCACGTTTTTTTAAATATTTATTTAGAAAGTGCCTTTTAATGCGATTTTGAAGTGTCGTAACTCAGTTTCCTATCGTAACTCAGCAACAACATTTAAGGGTATGCTCCCGGTAATCATAGGACCTAAGCATAAAAAAAAGTAGAAGTGCAATGCTAGCAGTCTTTTTTTTTGTAAACACCATATGATTATGATGGAATATTAAAGAATTTTCTTCCGCGTTCTTGGTTTTCTCAGACAGCATTCTAGGATCTTGATGTCTTTTTTTAATTTTATGCTAGAGGAACTAGGCTGGTTCTCTGTAGTGGTGGTTGGGTTGTATTTAGGTTCAGATTTGTTTAAAAATATTTTAAATCGTGGACTTTTTTCCGCTCGACTCTGTGCGCAAGAAACCGGTTTCAGAGAAGAAGACAGCCATTTTAAAAAACGAGTCTTTAATTAGAGCTTTTCTCGTTCTAACTAAAGTCACTTTCCGTGATTGTAACTTTTTTAAAGCGTACTAGTATTCCTAAATATCAAAAAGTATGTATGTTGTAGCAGACGACGTACACTTGCGCCATCATATGAAAGGTGGCTGAATTTCGAGGTTTGGGAAGTTCTGCAAAGGTTTCGTTGATCCTGTCCCTGACGCAGAGGATTCTTGTCTCGAATATTTTCTCGCGCATCTTCCTGACTCTTGCAGTGATTTACAGTTAGAGTGGCGAGAGAAAGAAAAAAGAGAGAAGCGCGTTACAAAGGTATCGTACCTATAAAGGGATGTGTGCCGAACAGAAAATCGATAGCATGGGACTTGTTCATGACGCCGGTGGCAAAGGTACCCTGGGCCTGGTGCCATCGCGCAGCGCACAATGGCGCCGCGCGTAGGAGTGCGTCCTACATGAGCACGCGTAGAACGAGACGCCCTCGTGCCCCGCGCGCTCGCGCACAACACTTGAAGACGCTTCACGCCACGCCCCTTCGAGCAGAAATGCACCGATATCTACGGTATCCTGGCTACAGCGCCACTTTTTCGTCATGAAGCGGCGGCGTGGAACTACCCCAGAATGCTGAGCACTCAGTACACCTATCCCTATAGTTACCATAACAACGGTCACGAGCAAGTTCTTCAAAAACACCTAGTTATAACGTAGTGCCTATTAGTCTATTCAATGCTGGACGCCATATTGCGACACCACGAAATGTGCAAACAGTGAACTAAATATGAAAGCGAAGACGAAGTGGAATTTTTTCCCCTTCACTCCAAGGAAAAAAAAAACATTTTGTAAGGTTTAAGTTTTCCAACCCCGCCTGTTCTTTTTTGTCGGCCATTGTGCAGGAATTTTTAACCTAGGATCAACTCGTAGACAACTCACGAAGAATTTTATGAAGCCAAAAACGCAGTCACTGGCATCACTGTGAGGCAACAAAAAGTCAGTCATCCTGGCTCAAATCTGACACTCAGGAAAAGGGTCTATATAATAAACTCCCTTCCCAGTGAAGTATGCTGCCAAAAGTGTTGCACATGAGCGAGACACTCCTAGGTCATCTTTCTTTGGATTAATTTTTGAGAATAGTCCAAAAGCCGGGAGATGTCATGATTAAAATAAGAACACCGACTTCACATAACAAGAAAAACAACTTCATTAAACGTTTCGCCTCCCATGCGGGAGGCATCATCAATACATACACAGGAATGAGAGAGCTTCGGTCAACGCAGTCCTATTTATCGGGAAGGTCCATATAAGCTTCCGGGAGGGGGCCACGGTTCTTGTTGCACGCCGTCTTATCTCCGCGGATGAACCATGACTCAAGTAGTTTGCGTGGGCCCCACCTATCCTCCTTCGCCAAGGTCGTCGCGGCTGTGAAGTCAAAGGTGTGTCCTGTGGTCCACGCGTGGTCGACCAGCTCCGTCTTGAGACGGGTGGCGTTCGTGGAATACTTGACGTCACGTTGGTGTTCTATTCAGTCCGACTTATCTTCTTGCGTCCAGTCTCCCCAATGTACGAAGAGCCGCAGTCCTGGCAGGGGATCTTGTACACAATGCCTTTCTCCGTATCCGCAGGGGTGGGGTCCTTTGGCTTGGACACAATGTTTGCTATAGTTCGGTACGGTTTATACACAGTTCGAATACCTACCGGTTTTAAGGCGCGGCTAAGCGACTCAGACACTCCCTTAACGTACGGAATGCACAAGACATTACGTTCTTTGTCGACTGATATCATTTTGCTTTTGCGTTTTTGTCTGAACCAATGTTTCTTTGCCTTCCATGGAGAGGTGTACCATCAAGTAAATGGCTGTCCAATGGGAAGCCCTGTCTCTGTCACTGCCGCTAACCTTGTAATGGAGTATATCGAGGAGAAAGTGTTCGGTGAGATTGTATTTCCTGTCAAGTTTTATCGTAGGTATGTTGATGACACTTTCGTTATCCTAGACAAGAATTTTGTTGATGATTTTCACCAATGCTTAAACAGCGTCCACCCCGCGATTAAGTTTACCTACGAGCCTGAACAAAATAACATGTTGTCCTTCTTAGATGTGTGTGTGATCAGAACTGACGAGCCGAACAACAGGATGGAAACCAAGGTGTATCGTAAACCATGTGACAGTGGTAATTTTCTAGATTTTCTTTCGCACCACCCTGTACAGCATAAGAAGTCTGTTGTACGGACTTTTGTTCACAGGTCAAACACTGTGCCCTCTAACGCGACCTATTGCGCTAATGAGCTCGCACGTGTACAAGAGTCTCTGCAAAAGCGAAACTACCCCGGGCGCTTTGTAGATGAGGTAATCAACCAGACGAAACGAAAAACGCACTCCAATCCAGCCGACAAAGAACGTAATGTCTTGTGCATTCCGTACGTTAAAGGGCCTGCATTCGCTTTTTTACTAATCTTAATTTGCACCGAACCTGAGCGCACTGAACGTAGTAACTTAATGACACTTTTCTTTTCTCGAATTTAGCTTTATTTTAAAAGTTATAGGCAAATTAAAATTACAAAAACAAGCAAAAAATAACCTCCGTCATGACGTCCTTGGTTGCTTGAGTGGCCGTGAACTAGACGAGGGGTAGTGAGCTGAGCGAGCGTTCACGGCTGCCGTATTCCGTGTCGACGGCGCGAGAGGGCGCCACTAAAGCGTGTTCTGGATAGGCTGTATGTAGCGGGCAGCTAGAGCGGCTCTCATTGCATTTGCTGCGCGATTAAACACAAATTTGGCATGACACTTCATTGGCCACAAACGACAGCAAACACGGGGTAAAGATCAGTTCAGAATGGGAGCCACTTCGCGCTGCCATACCGCGAAACGGCCAAACCGCCAGACAAAGCTGCTCACCGAAGGCCTTGGGAACGCTCAGAGCCGGTCGGGTCCTTCGGTCCCTACGGCCGCAGCGCCGCCGCGTACATCCGGGACCTTTCCGTGTCGGCGCCTGATTCCACTACTCCTTTCTAGTATGCGCCGCCTTTTCCACCGCTTGGTGGCGGGTATGTCGACGGATCATTTCTTGTTTCCATACTTTATAAACTGCATTTGTTTCTTTTCTGATCTAAAATACCGAACAAAAACTACTTTTATAAATAATTGAAACGGTTCGCGCCACTTATATTTTGTATTTCGACTAAAAAGAAGCTTTTAGCGGCTCTGACCAGTAGTAAGCCCAGGACCTAATACGTCACATTACGCGCGCTTTCGGTACCGCGGGTCGCCCCCGTCGGTGGAGGAGGTTTCCGCGTCGTCCGGTTAAAATATGACGCACTGATATTTAGTTACTCTCTCCGTGTCCGCTGGCTTGCCCGAACCCCAAGAGACGTGGAAACCGCAAAAAAGGTAGACGCTTAATTATGATTGCAGGGCCCCTTTGAGGGAGTGTCCGAGTCGCTAAGCCGCGCCTAAAACCGGTAGGTATTCGAACTGTGTATCAACCGTGACCGGAACTATAGCAAGCATTGTGTCCAAGCCAAAGGACCCCACCCCTGCGGATGCGGAGAAAGGCATTGTGTACAAGATCCCCTGCCAGGACTGCGGCTCTTCGTACATTGGGGAGACCGGACGCAAGAGGATAACCAGGATGGAAGAACACCAACGTGACGTCAAGTATTCCACGAACGCCACCCGTCTCAAGACGGAGCTGGTCGACCACGCGTGGACCACAGGACACACCTTTGACTTCACAGCCGCGACGACCTTGGCGAAGAAGGATAGGTGGGGCCCACGCAAACTACTTGAGTCATGGTTCATCCGCGGAGATAAGACGGCGTGCAACAAGAACCGGGCCCCCTCCCGGAAGCTTATATGGACCTTCCCGATAAATAGGACTGCGTTGACCGAAGCTCTCTCATTCCTGTGTATGTACTGATGATGCCTCCCGCATGGGAGGCGAAACGTTTAATGAAGTTGTTTTTCTTGTTATGTGAAGTCGGTGTTCTTATTTTAACCGGATTAATTTTTATTTAATTTATTGAAATAAGGATAATGACAGACGATCAACTTTCATAGTGTTGGTTTAATAATTCGACGACTCCAAGCTTCACTCTGCGCTTCGCGCCCACCATGACACTTGAACGTCGCCACTAATGATAAGTAGCCAGGGCCGACTTGCTAGAAACAGCGTCTCAGCCTGAGACTGGGGGAAAAGAAAACACTGCCAAAGCCAGCGCACGAGCTGAGAGGGACTCAAGCCGCGTCTCAAGACGCACGCGCGCCCCAACATTTGCAGTGATTTCTTTCACCCAATCTCAGCAAGCCTGCCCAGGGTCATAACTGTTGAAGTTACACTCGCGCTTCTCTTTCGTTCTTGCAGGAGACCGCCATCAGTGTTGCAAAATAAAATCAAGTGAGATGCTCAGTGCTGCCCTCCCATGTTATTCTATGGCCGGGATAGAGAACGGCTTTTTTAGTGGCTTTCACTCTCGCGGGGGGGGGAGGGAGGGAGGGGGTGCGACCACACTACCTTACCCACACACCGACTGAGCCATCCTGAAAATCTATAGCCTGACCACTGCGACTTGTGGGAGTCACTGGTTTACCTACCCCGAGAACGGGTAAGCCGCGGACGTTCCAGGCATGGTCGGCTGACTTCAAGCCTGGTCGCTCCCGTATCGTGCCGGGGAGAGTACGTCACCATGCCGGCCTACTCTCTCGCACTCCTCCGCGCGTCTCCCGTTTTCGGAGACGAGCGAGATTACGGGAGGGAAGTCGGGCCTGCCCTCCTCCAGCTGACGGCCGTCTGGTCGAGGAGCCCTGGATTGGACTCCGGGCGACGGGTCGAGTCGCGGCACCACGAGGCTCGTCCGACCGGCGATGATTCGACGCTAGCGTTCCCCCTGGCTCTGACAGTCGGCGTCCCCTCATCCTACTGGACGTCCGTCTGCCGACAGCCTTGGTTCCGAACTCTTTCGACGACGGGTAGCGGCGTGAGGTCGGCCCACCGGCGATGACTCCGCTCGCAATTACCCCTTTGGCTCTCAGGTCGACGGGCGCTGCGGGCATTCTGTGTACACCGCTCGGCTTGACCGCAGTGCCTTGCTGGGGACCCCTGGTACTCAATAAATACTGTGGGACATCGGGATCATCGTTGTTGGTCTGGCGTGGGCGAACCCCGGCGCGGCGACCGCCCTCGCTGGTAGGCGTCGGCCGCGCGGTGGGACGGGCATCGAATTCCCCTTTGAGTACTGGTCCCCGGACGTAAAAGGTACGTAATCTACCCTGCCTATTCCCCACAGGTTGAAAATGTGTGCAATTATACGTATTCAAAATAACTGTAGTCGGCCGATTAAAGTAAATTTCAGTTTACGATATTTAAATGTTTGCCTATACAAACTCGTTTCTTGAGGAGACGAAGAGAAAGATGTGTTTCACATAAGGCCCTACAGGCAGGCCGCCGCATGACCTGTGGGTCTGATTACTCCTAGCACCTTTCCCAACTCAAACCCGGAGCAAAGGGGCCAACACGGTGAAGGTGGAGGTGCCTTTCAGAACGATTTAAAGCACTGTAGGAAGGGTAGGGTTACAGCGACCCCTTCGAGCTTCCGGCAGCAGGCTGCTATTACCCCTAAAAAGGCCGTAAAAGATCGCCCCTGTCCACTCTAGCACAGACAGCGTTCTGCCAACCGCTAAATGAGGCAGGGGTTTGTTCATTAGCACACTTGACTTCAAACCTAAATACGTCAGGAAAAAAACCCAAGGGGAAAAACTTCCGCCGCAGAACCCAGGAAACACCGACTCAAACCACGTCGCCACCCGTTTCGATCTAGATGAGCGTCGTAACAGCGGGCTAAATTTCTCGCCCCCGTCAGGAGATACACGGCGCCGTTTATGGTGGTTTAACTTTCGACTGCCTAAACATCTAACAACAAATATGTTTTACACAGAAAGGAGCAGACATCATCGCGTTTCGAGCTCCCGTGTTCCACGTTAATGCTAATCCCCGTACAACGCCACTCCGCCGAGAGCTGGGAATTATCCCATAGTTTTGGTGAGAAATTAATATTGCGTCGAACAACAAGTTCGATCTTGTGGGTAAAACGCATGGTGGAGTTTTGAAGTTGTCGCCTTCTTGCACCAACAGCGCCAAGGTTCACAGTGGTATTGGGATTATATTTTCTTTCATCGACGTAAATAGAAGCACCGTCGGATTGCAAAGTTTGACGTTGTTGGTTCAAGAATGCAGCGACTTCAAGCATCCCCCATGCCTTTCACAAACATCAACAAACTAATCGAACTCATCATTCAACGCCATCTTCCTTTCCCTCTGAAGCGATGGGACAAAGCTCTAGGAAAAGAACAGTTTGTCCTCGGCTCCCTGCAGCGTCGGTGATGTTAACCACGTGACCTCAACACAGAGTTTACGTAAATTTCTCTACCTGGAGAAAATCTACGCTGAGTGATTACATCGCAATAGCAATATGACATTGTCAACTTTGAGGCTGTTCTTTCTAAGAACGCGACTATTCAAATATTCCAACATACTTTTTAAACACGCAATCGAACTTGTCGTTCGACGCCATCAAATTTTCTTCCGGAATGACGGGGCAATCCTCGCCTCCAGGCGGAGTACGGGGATGAGCACACATTCGTGATGTGGCGCACGTGACCTCGAAGCGTAATGACGTTTGCTTCTCTCTGTGGGAGAAATCTCCGTCGTGTGAATACACCAATGGAAGCTTCACCATGGGGAATCATTCCGGCGTAATTCATCTGCACATACGAAATCACTTTTTAGAGCGCAGCTCTTAGGCGCCCGTTTCCGGCTTGAGCGGCGTCACCGTCGGCGTAACCTCAATGCCTAACGCGACCCCCACAGGTCACGTGACCCCCCAGTTCACGTGACCCCCTAGGTCAGGTGGCCCCTGGGTCACGTGAATAACAGGTCACGTGAGCCCCCAAGTCCCGTGACCGCCCAGGTCACGTGACCCTCTAGATCACGTGACCCCCTAGATCACGTGACCCCCAGATTACGTTACCCCCCCAAGGTCACGTGACCCCCGTGAGGGGAGGAGGAGAAAGGAGGGTATACCCTCCCCTCAGTACCCTTCCCTCCTCCTCCTCAAGAGCTGCGCTCCAATTCGGCGTTATAGGGAGTTGTAAGACGGCTTTCATTATTTTTTTTGGAATGCGTAATGTAATTTATCTGCAACATTTTCAAGTAATGGCTGCGTACCCCGTCCGTTAACAATACAATATTGATTATTGAATATGATGTCAAACTTATCAAGGAACTGACTCATTATTTGGAACAGATGTTTCTCTAAACTTTGGCTTGTACACAACAAAATCGAGATAGGATGTGATAATTTTCAACCTTACGACGACCTCCTCCATTATGTTAAGAGGCTTTACATTCGCGTTATTCAGGTTATTAGACATTTTTTTCCTTTGCTATAAAACCATTTAACATATGCAGAAGGTCATGTTTTATTTCATCAAAAAACCGGAAGGAATCATTTGTTCTGATATTATGAACACCAGCTGATTTCTAGGTTTTAAAACTTAATCGCAGACTTTTCAGATCGTATTCTGATAACTCAGGGAGAAAGCTGAAGCCATGTTCAAATCCTTTGAGTTAATTCAATAGGCAACAACATTCTACGAATCGCACTAAAGCAGTCCGAAATTTGGTTTAAATATATCGACAACTGCTCATGTCATTGGGCCAAATGCTTTTTGAAGCTCCTCATCCACTGAATTTGAAGGCTTATTTCCTGGAGTTGGGTGAGTAGAGACAAAGTTTTTGCTACATTTAATCTTGCACGATAAAATTAGTTTTAAAAATGTCTCCTTTTGGTGGCCCGGAGGAGCGCATTTGCACGATTAGGTGCCAACGAAATTTTGTTTTCGGTTGTGCATCTTGGGGAGAACGCCTGCATTTTCGCCACAAAGTATCTTTATGGTGAATGGCTCCTAGATTATCTGTATTCAACCAAACATACTTTTCACGACGTTGTCGGATGGAAAGAAATTTTTTGGACTATTGTATAAGAGAATTTCAACTTCATTGGAGATTAGAGTAGATTTGGTCGTAGTTTACGCTCTGTAACAAATCTTTCCACTGATAAGCCGAAACCAGTTTGTCAATTTTTTTATCTACAATCTCGACCTTTTTTATTGTAGGACTCGTTTGTTTGATCGTCATTTCAGCAATTACCTGAGACGCTGTGAAATAGTGATCCGTCAGTTTTTGCAATATTACTACTGACGTAATAATACAATATTACGCACGCAAATGAATATGGTCTCTGCATGATGATACTAATTTGTCTGCCATGGATTCTGCCCGTGTTGGCGAGTTAATGACGTTCACAAATCCTACTTTGGAAAGCACATTGATATAGTCACAGATAATTAACTATATGTTTTCAATGAATCGATATTTAAATCCCCTCCTAGGCAAATCTTTTCTACCGATGATTTGCTGCTTTTAGTTCGTCCACGAAAAAGGTTCAGATTTGTGGAAGGGGGCGTAAAACGCCAAAAGAGGCAAGGAGGAGTTTTCGTCATTAAGGCTAAAGAGAGTGACTCTAAATGAGCAAAATAAGTATCGGCTACCTCACTAAGCCAAACTTCCCTAACTAGAACTCCTATTCCCCACACCTGGCGCCTTGTCGTGTGCAAAAGAAACTTTAGTACACAGAAAGAAAAAAAAGCATTACACAGGTTATAATAGATGTTAATTTCAGTTAAAACCAAATCATCAAAAACGGTGCAACTATTTTAAAAGAATACTGAGAACTAATCCCAGTATTTTCTTAGACTTCTGATATTTACATGCAATGAGGTAAGCGTCTCTTCAGAATTAGGACATAACACTTGCTGAAAAGATAACAAGTCGGGAAATTAAAAAAAAACATTCTTCCATCACTCAGACCATCTTGACGATGTCATTTACGCTATTAACGCGAATAATCGGTGATCCTTCGTAATAATCATAATATTAATAATAATAATAATATATATTAATAAAATATTATTATAATAATATAATAATAATAATAATAATAATAATAATAATTTATTCAACAGGAAACCAGTAACACAATACAAATACGGGTCTGTCAAAGCCATAGGAGGCTTGTGGGACATGACCCGGCAAGTCGAGCGACGAAACACTGAGCGTTTTATACAAGAAAATCACGCAACAAAACAACAAAGTCAGAGGATGTAGGAAACACTGAAGTGACGGCAACGTTATACGGCTAAATTATTTAACATGCTTTTTAATTGTTTCTTCGAGCTGGCCTTGATGACGTGCTCTGGAAGGTTGTTGAAGATGAAAGGCACATAATATGATCTAACTCTTTTTCCGTAACGCGTAGTGCAACGAGGGGTTATAAAACGAGATGTGTGGCGGAGGTTCCTGTGGCCTACAAAAGGGGCCTTGAAATCGCTACTCCAGAAGTGGCGGAGTACCACACTCTGCATAAAAAGGAAGAGAAGTTCGGCATCCGCAGAGATTCAAACACATTCACACCAGAAGAAAAATCCAGATGATAGCCGACGCTCTTCAAAAGGGCCCTCAAAATACGGTCAATTTTTGTTTGCCACAACTCCGAACAGTTGCCAAATAACGTGACACCATACCTTAGTATACTGTAGCCAAGGGCATGCGCGATTGATTTCCTTACAAAAAACGGCATAAACACTCTGTGACTAAAAAGTAAACAGCTTACGCTACGAAGTTTACCACAAATGTACGACAGGTGAGAATTCCAAGACATATCTGAATCAAATAAAATACCCAAATACTTCACTTGATCTACATATTCCAGTGGGGAACAGTCGCAGTCAGAACACCTTGAGTTGTGCAAAGTCACTGGAGAATCAAGGACGACTTTTTTCAGGGGATTTCTAAAACAGACTAATTTTGTTTTGGATGAGTTGATTGTCATTAAATTCTCATCAAACCAGTCCATAATTCGCAAAGCGTCATCCTGCAGAAGCCGTACAGCATGACAATAATTCAAGTGGCGGGATACAAGTGCGGTGTCGTCTGCATACTGAAAAATACTACAACTAGTCACTCTGGCTGACATGCTGTTCACAAACAGGTTAAATAGTAAAGGGGATAATACAGATCCCTGCGGAACACCGGCCTTTATCGTCACTCGTGCGCTCTGAAATTTCCGAACAAATACAATTTGGGAACGATTCGAAAAAAAACTTTCTAGTATGGCAAAGAAAGGTCCACGGAAGCCGAAATTGTACAGTTTTTGAAGGAGCAATCGATGACTGACTGTATCGAAAGCCTTTGTCACGTCTAAAAAAGGGCACATGCAAAAAGATTGTTTTCGAACGCGCAATGAATTATGTCAGAAAATTCCTCAAGAAGTGGCTGGGCGCCCTTTGCCAACCACAAAGCCATATTGACTTCGGGAAATAATATCAGAGTCATCGATGAAACTAGTCATCACAGAGAAAATATGTTTTTCTAGTATCTCGGCAATACAAGGCAGGATCGAGATGGGACGATAGCATTCAAATTTATCTGGCGATCCTCCCTTAAACAGCTGGCTTAACAATCGCCGTCTTTAGGTCGTCAGGAATAACACCGGAAGCTAGAAATGATATAATAATAATATTAATAATCAAGCAACCAATGGTTATTATAGTGATGAAAATGAATACATAAAACACACAAGCACAAAGAGCAGTGCACTATACAGAAACTGCCTATAATCATACACGACATACACTGAGCTGAACGATTACAAAATACAATATCCTGGTCTTATGTACAATGATGAGAAATTGCAGTAATGCAAAAACAAGTTTGAGAGGCACTCAAAGCGAAAAATATTCGAAGCAGTAGCAAAAGCACAGACCAAAAATGTCTGTGCTCTCAGAAATCAATCTTAAAGTGAAGCACAATAATTATTCACTCGCTAGACAGGTCTTCAATGAAAAAAAAAACAAATGCTCTATAGCACGAGTTAAAAATATCGAATTTCTCAGAGTACCGGTCATAACACTCAGTCAGTCTAATAATTGGGTTTAAAAGACTAACATTTTTGGAAATAAAAAATGATGATTGATTTCTAGTAGCATGGCCAAGAATCCGAGACATTCGGTTTAGTTCCATTCCGCGACGACATGTGGCGCCTAAGCCCCGAGCGAAATCACTTTTCCAATTTCCAATGTGCCCTCTGTTTCCGCCCGCACCGCCAATCTTATCTTCGAATCCGGAGAGGAGACATCGTAATGCAGTAAGGGCATAGCACTGATAACACGCTCAAGACAGCTCCGAACCTCGGAAACTTTCAAGGTCACAGCTGGGCGCGCCTAGCGCAGACGTGCAATGTGTAATTGCTTCTCCCGCAGCCAATGTGCATTTTAAAGTGATACGCTAACGCTCAAGACTATTGCTCCATCGCTAAAAAGCCAAATTTAAACCGAGCAAAGTTAAAGCTATACTTCGTCTCACCTTAGCATGGACTGGCCCCAGAGGCCGCTCTAGCGCGAGACGGTAGCCTTGATTGGCGTTCAAGCCACACGAGCCCTCGTGCAGCCGCCGAGGTGTCGTCGAAAGCAAATAGCTCGCGCTTTTAGCACGCGACCAACAATAGCCCATGCTAAGGTTAGACGAAGTATTGAAGCGCGAGCCGAATCCGCTGCGTTTTCCTACCTCGCACCGGCGGTAGTGCATCGGACATAAGGTAAAACGATGCTAAAAGTGCTCTGTTTCCGGCTGGGCTTTCTCTTATCACTGGAGCCTGTTACAGAGGGTCTTCTGGCTTAGGGCGCCTTGGCTCAGGCTAAACTTTGTCTCACCTCAGCATGGACTATTGTTATGCTTCGTTTCAGCTTGGGTCCAGATGCCGGCGATGCTACAAGCGCGAGCTGCGGGCTTCCAGCGTCCCTGCCAAGCACGCGCGCTCGTGCAATGCAAGCACTGTTCAGGGCCACACCCTCGCGCTCGTAGCATCGGCTGCGTCTGGACCCAAGCTGAAACGAAGTATAGCCATGCATGCTAAAGGCCCGAGCCGTTTCCTTTGAATCACTCCTCGGTGGCTGCGGGAGCGCTCGGGCAGAGAGTACTTCAGTCGAGTTTGTCAAGGCTAGCCGCTCGCGCTCGCACAACCTTTTCAGTAGTACTTCGCAGTCTCACGCTAACATGGACTAACCACGGAAGCTGCGCTAGCGTGAGACGGCAGCCCTGACTGCGTAGATTGGCATCCTCGCAGCACGAGCGCTCGCGCAGCTGCCGAGGCGTCATCCGAAGCGATTACCCCGGGCTTTTATTGCGCGTGGTTGCTAAAAAGATACAATTATAGCTTTGGCCGTGATACGGTGGAATATGCACGTCAGCTATTTATTTGTCTGTTTGTAAACAAGCTCACTATGGTGGGTGACAGCTCAAGAGTGCAGTGGAAGCTCCGCCTTTCACTGCAGATTGTTTTTTTTCCCCGATAACGATACCTCCTCTCCCCTCCGGCGGCCTTGGGCATGCATCGTACCGTTATCAGGGCGAAAAAGCGAACTGCTAAAGCTCTCCATTAACTCTGTAGCACAACTGCCGCCCACCCCAGTTGCAACATATTTATTATTCGCTCTAAGGTTGCTCCATATCTACTAACTTCGAGGGGCCGTGCGTTCTGAACGTTGGATCGTACCATACTCCGTTCGCCCCTAAGCTGACAGTGCGGTGGAAGCTGCGTTTTGCCAGACCAATCAGTGGCCTGCCTCTTATCGCCTGAACTCGCTCTCGGCGCGTTTTATGTGGAGAGCAGGGTGGTCACGTGGTGCAAGGCCGACAGTTGACTAGTCCAACAAGCATGCAGCTTCCACCGCACTGCCAACTTAGGGGTGAACACGAATCGAACGCGACTCGACGGGCGGACGACGGCTGAGACATCCCTCCCAACCTAGTCTATAAACCTCCCAACCTTTCTATATTTCCCATCGTTTTCTCCCGATCCCCTTCCCTATCGACAGTTTGCGCACTGAGCGCGCTTTTGCAACTAAATCAATTTTCTTTAAAAAGAAGGGAAATAAACATCTCTCTATCTTTTTCTTACTCAGCTAACAGCTGATGTGCCATCATACCTCGGGATATTAGATCTGCAACAACGAACAAAAGGTCCGTAGAAGGAAAGAACCTATCGTCCACATCTTCATTGTTCCTCGAACCTGCTACTTGTTTCGTGTTATACACCTTCCAAACGCTTATCTCTGGTGCGAAAAATTCCGAACGACTGGACTGTAAACGCAGGTGCGGAGAACGATATTTCGGGGGGAAGAGCTACTGCGCATGATCAAAATCAAATCATTTATTTGCATCTGCAAGTACAGATGCCGGAGCCACGGACAAAAAAGCCAATCTTTGTTGGCTTGACGAGGTCCGGGCCCCGAGAGCTTGGCAGATGGTGACAGAGATGCAGGAAAAACAATCAGGGTAATAAATATGCACAAAACACGTTAACTAAAAGGTTAACATAACTTAATACATATTATACAAAAAGTAGGTACATTGATTTACGATTTAAACTATAAATGTCAAGATGATCTAAAGAATGTTTATTGAGTAATGTGGGTAGGTTATAATGAAGGGACTGCAAGCCGTAATTTGTACGATAACGGGACACCCTCCATTCCTCCGAGCAGCGGGTGCGGATGGTGGTTATATTTCTGGTTAAATTTGATGTATGCCTCAAAAAACCAATCACTTCTGGTGATGAAAAACAAAATGACCTAGTCAGAAGGTATTCATACAAACGATATATACTGATAATTTTGTATTTTTGAAATAATGATTCGGTATGGAATAAATAATGAACGTTTCCAATAAAGCGTAACACTTTCTTTTGAAGCAATAGTATTTTGTTTAGATTTGATTTAGTCGTCGTACCCCAAATGAGATGACAATACGTTATTTGGGATTTAAATAATGCATGATATATTTGTAATTTTATATTTTCGGGGAGAATGAAACGACATCGAGCAATAATACCGACGATTTTGCATAATTTACTGGTAATATGATTTATATGTTCATCCCAAGACAAGTTTTCTGAAAATATAACACCCAATGTTTTATGATTTTTCACTAGTTCAACTGGCTTAGAATTGAACTGGAGAGTTTTGTTTAAAGCTACATGTTTATTGATTGATCTAAATAATATTGCTTTAGTTTTGGTTTCATTTATATTTAGCCCATTTGAATTTGACCACATTGCAAATTTGGAGAGCATGACATTTCCTTTGATTATTAAGTTATCCGCATCCGCGTCAGAGAGGAACAGACTGGTGTCGTCCGCATACATTATGAAATGCGTGTCTTCATCAGTATTCATAATATCATTTATATAAACATTAAACAGTAAGGGCCCCAATATACTACCTTGTGGGACACCATATCTGATCGGCATAAAAGATGATAAATGTCCATCAATGCACACACACTGCATACGATCTTCTAGATATGAACACAAAAGTGAAAGTGAGGGACCACGAATGCCGTACTGGTATAATTTGTCAACAAGTATTTTGTGATTAATACAATCAAAGGCTTTGCTAAAATCTATAAATATGCCTAACGTCAAAAGTTTGTTTTCGATGTTATGTAAAATAATTTCTTTTTGTAAGAGGAGTGCGGATTCCGTCGACTTTCCCTTTCTAAAACCGAACTGAGACTCAGAAAGTACTGAGTGTTTGACAAAAAAACTATCGAAACGACACAAAATAATCTTTTCGAGCCCTTTAGAAAAAATAGGTAGGACCGATATAGGTCTATAATTAGACAAATGATTCTTTTCACCGCCCTTATACAGCACTGACACTTTTGCAAGTTTCATTTTCCTAGGGAAATCTCCGCACGACAAGCACAAATTGAAGATGTGTACAAGATATGGCGCAATAATGTCAAGAATATATTTAATGGGTTTAATTTGGAGGTCATCAATATCGCATGTTTTACTATTTTTTAGGCCCATAAATGTTTTAAACACTTCATCATAACTAGTAGGATCAAGAAAAATAGATTTACTCCACAGCAAAATAGATGCAAGAAAAATAGATGCACTCCACAGCCAAATAAAGATGGCAACTAACAGAAGATCGAAGGTCTACACCATGCACATTGGCCCCAATGTATATAGGGCCATTCAAATTAGAGCCTTCTGCGAGATACCATCTTTGTTTGCTGGGCTGTGGAACTCTTTCGTATGAGAAACAACCCTCCGTCGACCACTCCGTACTATCCGCGTCATGACGCGGCGGGCGTGGCGGCTATCGAGCCTTATGGGCGCTTGGCGCTTCACCGAAATTAAGCGCTTGGATCGAACACTGTCCTCGGTTTTACTGCTCCGCTCTGCAGAGAGCGTGAAAGTGGATTTCTATTGTGCGACTTTTTGTGGGCGCTGTGCACATGTCATTTACGGCAAATAGTTTGCATTTGGCCCGTGAAAAAGCGCCGACGTTGCTCGGTATAGTTCATCAAAACTCTTTCTTTATTATTGAGTGAACAGTAATAGCGATAAATATTTAAAAAAAAAATATTTCGAGCGTATCATGACACAAGCCACTTCGACTTTTCAAAAATGAGCGGGGCCGAATGAGCCGAAAGAAATGCGACCGCATTCAAGGAAAAAAACAAATAGTTACTTTATCAAGTCACCACAGTGCCTCCTGATAACGTCCGAAAGGCTCCTACCCGATTCTCGCACTTCCTTCAGGGAGCAGCAGCAGAGCTGAGCTGATTCACACGCTGAATCTCGGCGTAGCGCGCGATAAGGTGCGCAAGCCGCCACGGGCCCCAGCATCATGGCGCTGATAGTACGGAGCAGTCGGTGGTCCGGCGTTCACATTTATATCGACGACGGGTGTACGTCGCATTCGCGTCCACAGCCCAGTGACTCAGGAGTTTTCGTCTTTGTCAGAACAGTTGGAAAAGTGTACTATCGTGAGCAATATGAGAGGGAACAGCGGAGCGCGTGCCAAATAGCCTCGAACCGTATACCCGTGGCGATACGCTGCGGCAGCTCTTGGAAAGAAGGTGGAGAGAGCTGTGCGCTTTCGTCTGCTGCCGACACCCCCGCCATGCTGGCTTCCCTCTCGCGCGGCACCTGATTACGATGAAGATTGCGAGGCGCTTTTATAACACAAAAAGCAACCGTATCTGGGAATGATTACAACGCTCCCCAATCACTCTCTTTTTTACTGGTTGTGCGTGAAAAATAGAACCAATAGATGATCCAAACGTCAATAGTTATCATTGTCGCCAACCGCATTTTTGATCACGGTGGTATCAAGTATTATCAAGACGTTATCGCCGTTAGTAGAAGCCGATGAACTATACCGCGTGAAAAGTAAGCTGCCAGTGGCGGGGGCCGGCAGCAGACGAAAGCACACCGCTCTCTCCACCTTCTTTCCAAGAGCTGCCGCAGCGTATCGCCACGGGTAGAGTTCGTTACGACGAGGTATGACTAATCTATTTATATATGATTACTTAGAATTCAACCTTTGTCACTGTCAGTGATAATGAAGGTGCAGAATTATTGTTGTTTACAGTCCCAAAGGAAATGTACTATAAATACAAAAAGTTTAAAGCTGTAGTGTCACGACGAAGTGTCAGTAATCTAGTCATCTCTGGTGTTAGAAATTCGACCTCTGTTTTTGTCAATGATAAAGCAAGGTGCAGAAATGTTGTTGTTTACAGTCCTATGGCAAATGATTCGATGATTTCTCTCCCAAATCTGTTGTTGTGTTCGCCGCAAAGGTCGAATTCTAAGTAATCGGATATAAATAGATTAGTGATACCTCGTCGTAACGCCAGCGCCTTTCAAGCTTTATATTTAGTGTATTCCTTTCCTTTATAACTATTATCTCCTTTCCCTCTTTGAAAACGTTGAGAACTTTGGGGGCGGTTTTTCATTGTGCCATTTTGTGTTGTTGCTAAATGAAAGATGTCCTGTTCCTTCCTCGTCCTCGCTGTTTTATACTTTCAAGTTTCAAGACTATTAATCTATTCAAACAAACGGGTTCTTTCTTATATTACACTTGAGTTCAGTATGTACAGGGCCCTAAGTGAAAAAAATATATTCGATGGAGAAGCGCCTACACTTTGACCCGGTAGAGTGTAGCTTGAACCAGCACCCAGAAACCTCTTGGCGAATTGCAGAAAAGCACACTTGTAATTTTAACCAAAGCATTTGTTTGCGTAAAGATAACAATGCGAGCTAAGTCACATCTCCTTGAAAAGTAGCGAACATAGTTGCTACTTACTTCAGCAGCTGTTACTCAACCAGCCAGGGTATTGCTCCGCCTCAAGAAGGTAAAACAAACGGCCATGCCTTTTTGACTGGTATCAGAGTAGATACGAAAGAAGTCAAAGAAGTTGTTGTTGTTGGATTACGTTTTATTCACATTTAGAAGGGGTACGACGCGACCGGTTTCATGCCTTGTCACTGAAGGAGAAGGGTATGAGGATGCAGGAATGGAGAGGGGGTGCGAGGGGGGAGGGGAGAGGGCTTACAGAAGGTCGGCCATTACGGCCGTCCTCACGTAAGCCAAGAGTGAGTTGAAGACCCGCCTCTTGACGTCTGTGGGGCCCTGTCGGTGCCGCCCGGGCCTCGATATTATTTGTGGTGGAGGACCGAGCTGCGCGGAGTGCTATGTCCCTCTTCTTTTGCATTGCCGGGCACTCCCAGAGCAGGTGGCGCAGGGTGGCGAGATGCGCTGAGGACTGGGTGTTAATGGAAGTATCGGGGATTAGCCCGACGGTTTGATTGGCTTGAGGTGGCGATGAAGGGGTCCGAGCTGCACCGGTCGCATATTGCATGTTCTGCGAACGTAGCCGAAGGGGCCAGGCGATACGGTGTCCATGCACAGCCGGTTGTGATTCGGCGTAGCCGGACCTCGGCCGCCCGCGGGTTTCCCCTGGGGATGGAGGTCGGGCACTCAGGCAGCCGGTGGACAGGCGCGCTTGGTTTCTGTGCGCGGGTGCTGTGGTGGTGGAGGGCCAGTGCTAGCGTCGGAGCCAGATGGTGCATCCAAGGGTCGCTGAAGCGGCTGACCGGCCGAGGGAGAGGCAAGAACGTCCTTGCCAGCCGGTGCGCCGGCCCCATTGCCCTCTATGCCCGCTTGACCCGGAACCCAAACGACCCTGATGTGTGCGGCCGATCCAGGACCAGCTCGGGTCCCGCTACAGCCGCCTGGATGGAGCAGACCGTTGGAGAGCGAGGGGGGGGGCGAAGAAAGGCATGCCTTGACCGCTTTCGCAGGTCTGTGTCGGGAGGATCTCTGTGGGAGATAGCCCTCGGTTTCGGTGTCGCGGGCCTCAGTTCCGCTCCCAGTAGGATCGCCCGCAGCTCAGCCTCCAGCGGTGAAGCCCCGGTGGAAGCCGGACACCAGTGGTCGATCCCAAGGATAGGCAACAGGCAGCTGCGGCAGTAGATTTGGATTCGGGATCCGCGGCCGCGTCACGGTAGTTTCTGCGTACTTCGGGGCCGTCGGCGTTGACGTCACGTTCGTGCGCCGCAGCTTGGAATCGTCGGCGGCCCGGATGGCTGCCTTCAGCATGGGATGGCGTCGGCTTGCCGGAGGTCGAGGCATGGCAGACTCCAAGGCGGAGGGTGTGGTTGGTGGTGGAACACCCTCAGCGGGTCGCAAGCCCAGCAACCCGAGAATGGATCGTCGCGGTATGGACCGTGAAAGGCGGATGTGCTGCCCGAGGCATGCCTCGTGTAACAGGTCTCCAATGGTGTTGTGTCCAGCATGGGCCTGCAGCGTGTCAACCGGTGTGAAGTTCAGCAGGCCCGTGACGATACGCATGGCACGCCGATTAAGGACCTCTAGGGCCTCACGCTGTTTCCTGGTGATGCCTACGTGCTGTGCCCCGTAAAGCATCTTGGCTTGGATAGGAGCTCCTGACAAGCATGCGTAATGTTGTGGGTGTCGGCGTCCCCAGTCCTTGGCTGATGGTGCGACGGATAAGGTGCAGCTATATGTACTACGGAGGCTTTGGTTTTGCTGAGCCACGTCACAGGTGGGCCGTGCGCGGAAAAGTCGGCACCAGAACACGCAGCACGTTTGTGGCGGTGATGACTGCGCCCCAGAACTTGAGGATTCGATGCACGGTGTCACCTCTCGGCGTGCGTTGGTGTTTCCAAACACGGCGTACTGCGTCTTATCAGGTGACGGAGTTTGGCCACGTTGCCATCAAAAACCCGGCGACGATGTCCGGTGCTTCTGGGCGGATTCATTTTGAGGGCCAACTGGGCCACCCGTCGTCCAGATTGTAATATCGTCTGCATAAATGGTGTGGCGGATGCCTGGGATCTTGTCGAGGCAGTGGCTCAAATCCGCCATCACGAGGTTGTAAAGTAGCGGAGAAAGCACCGCTCCTTGTGGGATTTCTAGCTCGAGTAGAGCCGCAGGGCTTGTGCATTTCCTACTGAGACACTGAAGGTGCGCCCGTTGAGGAACGCCCTGATACTGGAGCGGCTTGCCGGTGAGGCCCGCCGTGGATGCGGCAGCCATCACAGCAGGAGGTGGAACACTATCAAAGCCTTCTTCACGTCTAGAGCGACCGCAATCTTGATGTCCTGTGGCGCGGGTGCTTGCCGGCAAAATCCTCAGCGAAGAGGGCCAGTGAGTCCTGCGTGCTGAGACCCCGGCGGAATCCAGTCTGGCACGGGTGGAGGACGTTGTTCCTTCAATGTGCCATTCCAACCGCATCAGTGCCATCCTCTCCATAAGCTTCCCGACCTGTGACGTCAGAAGATGGGTCGCATATCTGTGAGCTGTTTTGGAGTTCGGTCTGGTTTGGGGATATGTATAACCGAGGCGTGGCATCAGATGGCGAGAAGTTGACCCAGCTCCCAGGACTCGTTGAAGATGTCCAGAAGTTCTTGCATCGCTGACTCTGGAAGGTTGCGAAGGGCCGGGGCAGTAATCATGTCGGGCCCAGAGGCACCATGCTACTTTCTGATTGAGGAAGGGGCGCCCTGCAGCTCTGCCATGGTAAAGGGCCTCTCCATACCTGGGTCCATGGGTTGTTGAGGTGGAGGGAATGAAAATCTAACCTTGGCTGGGTCATAACTCGCTGGACATTCCCATGGAAAATATACGGGGCCAGCTTTGCTCGCGAATTCTTCATTGGAGATTGCCAACCGGAGGGCCATGTCTTCTCCAGCTGTTTGTTGACGTTGGTTCTTTGTCATACCACGCATCGTCGCCCAGACCTAGGCCGGTGATGTGCGCCCGTTGAAAGACGTGCAGTGGTCGTGCCACTCTGTCCGCAGAGCTCGAGAGAATAGCGTTTTGCCTCTGCCGATGCGCTTAAAGCGTGCGGCGTCGAGCAGGGTTGCCGCCCTCTAGGTAGCAATGTTGGGCCTTAATCGCTTGATTACCATAAATTAAGCAAGTGCTGATCGGAGTCGGAGCTTCGGCGCTTACCTTCACTGAATAATACTTGAATAATACGATTGAAAAGTGGTTTGTGAGGCGGTAGTTCCGGGAGCACCTCGCGAAAGTCGTCCCATCGGGTTGTGCTTATGGTGCGTGTAGCAAGAGCGCGAGATTTCCCGCCGAGGTCGATGACAACTGGGAAGTGATTGCTTCCCCAGGTGTCATCTACCACCGCCCATGAACATATAAGGCTTGGAGAATACCATGTTACGTCTCCGATGTAGAGATCTTGCTGTTGACTGTCAGCCCGACGGGTTACCGCGTCAGGCAAATTGGCGAGCACGAGGCCTGCCACTAGTGCGTTGTCTGCTACGCTTCGGCCTCGTACGGTGTTTGATTTCGACCCCCCGACGTGTGGTGCGCATTAAAATCACCTCCGATCAGCACAGGCAAAGGGTGAATAGTGCGGGTACACAGGAGCTTGAGCCATTCTGCATCTTCGTCGTTGGTGGTACTTTGCGGTCTCAAGTACACAGACACAACTACGATATCCTTGCCTCGGAGGCGCGCCGATACGCGCCGTCACTTCGCGCTGCTCGGAACAGTAACACGACATATCGAGCTGTGCGGAATGAATCGATTTTTAGTAGCGCATGGGCATGTGCCTGGGGCACAGAAATGGTTCCCTGTGCGT
>JAZHYW010023686.1:0-38468 GCA_037355805.1 Ixodes ricinus
ACATTATACTCAGATAGTTACTCATCACTTCAGGCTATTGCTAATCCATACAATACACATCCAACTGTACTAACCATTAAACTTCTTCTCCAACAACTTTCCACCACCCACACAATATATTTAGTACACATTCAAAGCCACACAAACATCATAGGAAACGACATCGCAGACAAATTCACAAATGAGGCCACGCAATTCAGGAACACTTATCTTGCACAAATTCACAAAACACTGCATTAGGAAAAACATACAGAAACTAAATTACACCGAATGGAACAAACTGGACCGAACACTGTACAGACTCTCCATTATTTACCTGGATACCATCCATACACAACATCCCCGATTACTTCCCGTCCACATACTACACAACACAAATATTACCAAACCACGGCAGATTTCCTTATTATTTTTTAAAACATAACAAATCCCCAGATGACATTTGTTCGTGTGGAGAAAACTGTACATCATTTACACACTACACAACTACATGTACATTAACTACACACTTTCGCACACAACTCGCTCGACTTTTACCACAGGTATTAAACGACACAACTAAACCAACAGAAGGTCATGGATCTGCGAGGGAAGGTCATGGATCTGCTAGAAGAAATGGTAAAACACATATCAAACACCATACCACACCGATAAAAAATAAAACAGAAATAGGGGCCTAATCATCCGTAGACATTAAAAAATCGACAAGGCGCAAAATAAAAAAAAAAAAGGGAAAAAAAAAAAGTAGAGCAGGTGCACACGGGCAACGATAGGCTTAATGTTCACGAGGTGGATAACAATTGCGCCCTTACCCAGGCTGGCCCAAACCCCAATGTGAATCCACCAATCCACGAATGTAAAAACCCAGAGTGAGATAACGTCAAAAAAGAAAGGGGCCACCACAAAGTGACCAACAGAGTATCGGAGCACGGTAGGGGGAACAACCGGGGCCTCCACCATCTAAACACCACGAAAACACATAAGCCTCGCAAACGGACCACATGCATAAGAAAACCTGCCAATGGGCATAAATGAGGCCCCGGCGGAAGGCGCATAGGCACCCTTGAGGGCCACCTGCATGTGCCCCCGGGAACTGTAGGGGTCGCCCGCCCCAGCCCTAGGGCCGGGTCGCGAGAAGCCTCATATAGGGTAGCGGCGTCACAGTGGCCCCTGTATTTATCCCAGTCTAGCGGGATGCGGACCAAACAGCACATGGTCCCCAAGGGGACAAGGGTGGATGCCCGTTGGGCACAAGGAGGTGAAGGAGGGCTTAAAACATTTTCAGATACGAGGCAAACCCGCAGAACCCAGGCCCATACTGCCTCTAAGAGAAAGAAAAAAGAAATGAAACTGGGACGCAAAAGAATTAAATGGGGGAAAAGACAGGCTCAATGTTCACGAGGTGAACAACATTAGTTCCCTCACCCAGGCTGGCCCAAACCCCAATCTGAACCCACCATCCCACCAACGTAAAAACCCAGAGTGAGAGAACATCGGAAAAGAAAGGGGCCACCACAAAGTGACCAACAGAGTATCAGGGCACGATAGGGGGAACAACCGGGGCCTCCCCCATCTTAACACCACGAAAACACACAAATGGACCACATGCACAAGCAAACCAGCCAACGGGCATAAATGAGGTCCCTGCGGAGGGCGCATAGGCGTCCTTGTTGGCCACCTGCATGTGCCCCCAGGAACCGCAGGGGTCGGCCGCCCGAGCCCTGGGGCTGGGTCGCGAGAAGCCTCAGGTAGGGTAACGGTGTCACGGTGGCTCCTGCATTCATCCCAGCCTAGTGAGATGCGGACCAAATAGCCCATGGACCCCAAGGGGGACATTCAGAGATTACAACAAGGAAGAATGTGAGCCTAGGGTGCTTACAGATATGAGGCAAACCTGTAGAGCCTGGGCCCATACAGCATGTAAGTGAAAGGACAAAAGAGACAAAGACGCAAAGGAACGAAAGAAAAAAAAAAAAGAGGGGAGAAGAAAGTTTAGAAAAAGGGAGAACATGTATGGCTTGTGTGCACATGCATCCATAGAAACAAGCCTGGAATTTGGAAAATAGAACATGGGCGACGACTCCGGGCCCCGTCGTCTCTTTCACCTAGATTCCTCAATACAAACCGCAACACAAGAAACCACACAGTAGAACACACATCTGGCCTGCTAGAGGGTAATGAAACTAAAAAAAATAGAAAATTAAACAATGAGAGACCACAGGTCTCTCTTCCACAAGACACACCATCCCACAGTCTGCTAGAATACAATAAACCAAGTCTAATCAAACACTTGTGCATTGAAACAACCACATGCTCATAACGAAGGTAAATGCTCACTAATGTAAACCCTGTACATAATGTAAATACCTATATATACCTAATATCTTTTTCATTATTATTACTACTATTAATGCGAATAGCATTCTTTGGATACTTCACGCACTTTTCGTCTATGTATCTATCTATCTATCTATCTATATATCTATCTGGCTATCTAACCTCTTACGCCGCGGGTCGATAAATAAATAAAAAAGACCGGCGCCGGCTGGGATTCGAACCGTTGACCCTTTGATCAGCAGGCAGACGCGCTAACCACAGAGCTATGAAGGCAGTCATTCACCGCACTCTAAACATTTGTTTATATCTTTACCATAGGACGCGCTTTGCAGCGCTGTCACAGCTACCGGTGCGCGCGCGTTCCATGCACGAGGGCTAGCTCCCCCTCTCCCGCGCTCACCCTCTCCCTCTAGCTCACCCTCTCCTGCGCTCGGGAGACCTCTAGCTCAGCTTCACGAGAGCGGAATGAGCCCTCGTGCATGAAACGCGCGCGCACCGGTAGCTGTGACAGCGCTGTAAGCGCGTCCTATGGTAAAGATATAAACAACCGTTTAGAGTACCGTTGGTTGAGGCTAGCTGAGACGCCAGAAAGTCTGGTCGGTACCATTTTGAGTGTTTGTGCGTATGGCGCGTGCTTTGCTCGCCTTCCTAAGTGACACAAACGCACGTGCTGGGCTGCGGAGATCGTGCGCAGGGCTGTGAAAGTGTCAACAAATTTAGAATCGCCTCAAGAGTGGGCTGGCGTATCTAGAGTGTGCCGGCCACCTGACGAACGCGCAAAACTCCGCACCGTTTGATGCTATTCGCATTAACGTAGATAATCATTCCCAAAGGATGGGTTCTGCTGATTTTTATTTATTTAAGAATCTCCTAAGTCTAGAGGTGATGGGGGGAACTAAACCCTGTACATAATGTAAATACCTGTATTTTCCTGATATCCCTTTCTCGTTATTATTACTATTATTATTTATTTAAGAATCTCCTCACTCCAGAGGAGATTGGGGGGGGGAACTAAGTTCTCGGCCAGTCTTTTCAGACGGTGACACATGGACAAGACCGCGCCCATGGCGGACATCATTCGACAACCATTCACTAGGAAGAGGAAAAGGCCCTGAAAACTCCCTCACAACTAAAATTGAAAAAAAAATAAAAAAATAAATAATCATAAAAAAGAAGAAAAAAATACGGGCAAAGGAAAAAGCAACTTTATACAAATTACAAATAAACGCCGCTGATCCGGGCCCGTCCCCTTGGTTGCCAGTGGCTAGATATAATTTTTTTCCAATTGGGATTTTTAATCTAAATTTTTCCTTCACTGGCTTTAAGTCCGCAGTGCTAACGCGGGAGCGGACAGGGGATTATTCATTTTTCAGTCTTCTTTACGCATCCCCACCTCAAAAGTTGTCGCTACTGCTACCCCCCGCCCGGGGGAGGTGCCCTAGCTTTGGGGCTCCTCTCAAGGAAGGGGAGAATATAGAGGGAGTAGCGCCCCTAGCCATCCCCACCTGGGGGAGGAGCCCTATCTTAAGGGCTCCTTGTTTTGGGATAGGCTAACATAATGATTGGTCCCCCACATATACTCCCACGATGAAAGGGACCCTCACTTTGGGGTTCCTCTACGTGGGAGCGGTGGGATAGTAAAGATCACTGCGGCGGGACCGCTTGACGCATTGTTACCTTGTGGGTCCGCTGAACTCACTGTGATGCACGCTCGTGGCCCCTTTGTGGGATTGGGCGGGGGTCAAGCACTGAGGGGTCCGTCCTCGCCGGTCTTTCCCAGGTCGTCACTTCGGCCAGCCCCAGAATCTTTTTATTCCCAATTGGCTTTTTGATGAATTTCGCACTTGATCCTAAGATCCAATTCGTTTATATAGAATTGGCTTTAAATCGACTGTGCCTACACTGGCGGAACCGATCAAGGCATTATTTATTTTTCAATCTTTTTAGCAGCCTCACCCTATCAAATGTCGCTACTGCTGGATGACGAGACCTTGGGAAAGGTCAAATTCTTGAGATCATTTGAGATCTCCTTTAAGGAAAACACATGAAGAGGAAAATCAAGAAGGACACAGCTCTTCAGCACAGGTAAATGACTCGATCTAGAGTGTAAAGCGGAAGAAAAAGGAGAAAAAAATTCAAAAGGACGAAAAAGAGAAGAATTTGTAACAGTTGAGGAGTCAAACAAAAGAGAATGAAACGAAGTGAAACAAGCGAAACAATGGAATTACCAGAAACGCAAGACACACAAGGGTCCAATGCCGTGGGGGACGCTGTCCCCCGCTGAAGTACTAGAGGGTTCCTTGGGGGACAACTTCCGGGCCCAGTTGGAGGCGGCCCAACTGGAATACATATCGTCAGTGGCATCGATTGTGCACACACTTGGCAAAGAACAGCTAAAGGCATCGAGTGTACAGACTTTCACAAACATCGCTGTAAAGTTGATCGAGGAGAATGCATACCTCCGGGGAAGGCTTGATGAGCAACCACTCTGGCCGGCCCGGACCTATGCTGATGCTCTCCAACAAAGGACAAAAACATGGCAAGTCCACAAAGCAAAGAAAAAGGGTCAGAAACACCGGAAACTAGGAGGAGCGAGCCTGAGAAGGCAGCACTTCTTGTTTTCCGAAAAAATCCACAAGGGGAGGAACTGGCACAGCTAGGTGATACCATTGAAATTGGGAGGTCCTCCCTGAGGAGCTGGGACTGACATATACAGAATTCCGTCCCATCAAGAAAGGAGCGTTGATATTGAGCCCCTCCAAGGATGGAATTTCCTACTTGGAAAAAGCAATCAGGGAAAAAGGACAACTGCAGAAAGATCTCGAGGCTAAAAGGCCCTTCAAAAGAAACCCGCAAAGGATCACGGGCATCATCAGCAATGATCCAGAACTGGATCATTGCTTATCACGGCATGCCTTCTTTGCTCCGTGCCCCTGCTTCTCTTGCAGGTGCTGGTCAACCTCCTCCTCCTGCTGCGCCATCTACTGATAACTTGGCGTGTGGCACGCACATCATTTATCCCAAAGAACCCTGCAAGCTTGCTGTCGAAATTCCGTCCAATCACCGTGGGTCCCGTCATCCAGAGGCTCTTTCAAAAGACCTTGGCGAAGTGGGTCATGGCTGCCACAGCACTGGACTTCCAGCAGCGTGCCTTCCAGCCAGTGGATGGATGCGCAGAGAACATCCTGCTGCTGTCCACTGCGCTGGACGAGGCCCGCCGGAAGCTGTGCCCTCTACATCCTGCCAGCGTGGACCTCGCCAAGGCCTTTGACCGTGTGACGATGTAGTCTATCTTACGAGGTGCACTACAAGCTGGGTTCGACGACTCCTTCCTGGCGTACATCCGGGAGCTGTATGCCACTTCGTACACTACGTTACAGGAGCTCGTGGTGCAGCCGACAACGGGAACTCGGCAGGGTGGCCCTCTATCTCCCGTGCTCTTCAACCTCGTGGTTGACGAGTTCCTCAGCAACGTGGACCCCAATGTCGCCTTCAGAAGTGGCGAGTTTTCCCTGGATGCAATGGCATTCACCGACATCTGATGGCATTTGCATCTACGCCGCAAGGGCTGCAGCAGCGCCTTGATAACCTGGCTGCCTTCCCAACTCCCAGGGGCCTGACCATCAACACAGGGAAGAGCTTTACGCTCTCCCTGCAGCCCTCAGGAAGGGAGAAGAAATGCAAGATCATCACTACCAGACCGTTCTACATCAACGGCGAGCCACTACCAATTAGCAACGTCGCCTGTTTGGCGGTACCTGGGCATCTCCTTCACACCAGATGGGACGAAATCCAATGAAGTGGAGATGGAGCTTGCTGGCCTCCTAAAGCGAGTGAGAGGGGTGCCTCTCAAGCCACAGCAGCACCTCCTGGTGCTGCGGACTTACCTGCTGCCTCGCCTGTTCCACCGCCTGGTCCTCGGTCCCTGGTCAGCGGGGATGCTCAAGGAACTTTACACTCAGGTTCGGTCATCCCTGCGGACTTGACTAGCCCTCCCCACGTTGTTCTACTCGGCTACTTCTATGCCCCCGTGGCGGAGGGAGGACTGGGAGTGGTGTCGCTGCGAGCATCGATCCCGTCCATGCACCTCCCCTTCAGCGACCATCCTGGTTGTGCGGTGGCGTTGGAATGCCCTCTCCTCGTCGGGTTGCGGCGGAGGGCGCTGGACGCCTGTCATTACCAGGGTGTCGAGCTGCGCGACAAGGCCGCGCACAAGACGTGGGCAGCACGACTGCATCGGAGTTGCGACGGGGCGGCCCTTAGTGACTCCAGGAGGGTGCCAGCAGCCCACCAATGGATTTCTGAGGGAGCTGTCTACTACGAGGCCGCCAGTTTATTCACCTCGTGAAGTTGCATATTAACGCCCAGCCAACCCTTGAAAGGACGAGCCGGGGTCGCCGACAGGACGTGAACTGCCGAGCTGGCTGCCAGGCCCTGGAGAGTTTGGGGCACGTCTTGGAAAGCTGCCACTGGGGACATCGTAATCGGACAAAGAGGCATGACAACGTCGTCCGTTACATGTCCGGACGGCTGAGTCAGCTTGACTGGTCTGTGCTGTGGGAGCCCTACTACATCCTGCCAGAAGGTGTCCTGAAGCCTGACCTAGTGGCCTATGAGGAGGACTCCCTGGTCATCGACGCCCAGGTCGTCGGCACGAAGATGGGCTTAGGATTCCTCCACCACCAAAGAGAAGTAATCTGGGGCGGAGCTGCGGCGGCTGATCCAAGGAAGGAGAACCAGTTCTGTAACTACCACCCTCAACTTGTAGCCGTTCCAGCTCGCTCCTTTCTCGGACTCCACGCGCCGGTCTAGAGTGCCGCTCAACCACCCATGGCATGTCCCCCCCCCCTTCCCCCCATGCCGTCTTCCTCCTCTGCTTCCACAAACTGCAGGGGGTCTGGTCGTCCTAAAGTGCCCGAGACCTCCAGAGCCTCGGGCTGACGAAAAATGACCTGAAACTGTTCTTCGTGCGCTGTCTGCGGGGCGGAATGAAGTGCTTCTGGGCTCATCACAGTATGACCCCCACGGTGTAAAGGCCGTGGGCAGTGTGCCTAAGTTTGGGCGCTTAGCCTGAGCTGGCTCCCACCCTAGGCTGGTGGGGGCAAATACTGGGTACCTCTGCCCTTAAACAGAGTGGAATATACAGGGTTGTCTTGTTGGCCCCAAGTCCTAGCCCGGCCTCAAAAGGGGCCAGGTGGGGAACAAAACTTGGCAATCGGCAATCCCGTTAAAAAAAAAAAAAAAGCCAATTGCCTTGTCATCTAATTAGTGACGCACATGAATGGATTAACGAGATTCCCAAAATCAACCAAATCAGACGAGGGGTTGCCAACATTCTGTCCTGCACGCCGTGACATGAACGAAAAAAAAAAAAAACACACAACACTCCCCACAGATTATTCCTTCTACGACAAGAACTGCTACGCTCTTAAAGCCGAACGAGAAAAAATTCGAAACAGAACAAATTATGCATAAGCAAACAGGGCGAAACTACAGTTTTGGGGCGAGGAAAAACAGTCTGCCCGAGATGGGAGAAAATTCCCTTACCCAAAGCAACAAAAACGAAAATAATGTGGACTCAACATAATTCAAATCAATCTTAACCACTCATACACAGCAACTGAACTAGAAAATAATCTACCACTACTCCAGAACCACATAACCTGTATACAAGAACCCTACTACTGCAAAAATAAAGTTATCGGTTTTGCAATGAAAGATATCATTATACAAAGCAAGGAAAAACCACAGATGGCTATAATCATACATCAAAAACAATTCGACATACACAATGAAAGAGCAGACAGAGACTTACCACCGAATTCACAAACCTCACTCCAATTGAGGGGCCCCTCCACTTCCTTGAGGAAGGCACGAGGGCCGGCGCTGGCCAATTGCGACGACAGATCCGCCGTCGCGATTGGCCAACGCCGGCCCTCGCGCCTCTCGAGGAAGTGGAGGGGCCTCAATTGGGTGAGGTTTGTGAATTTGGTGGTTAATACCGGTAAGAATAACAACCAAACAAGAAGACTTTATGATAATTAATGCCTACTCACGATACAATACACTATCAACGATACGATACACTACCAAAAATAATACTTGGGGATTTCAACTTAAAAAAGCACCACTTGGGGAGGGGATTGTCTGGAACACAGACGAGAAACCCTTGGAAGATACGTCCCAAGAAATGAACTTCAAGGTTCACCACCGACTTTCAGTTCTTCCAACGGACAAAGCTGGATTGACCAAACCATGGTAACACAAAACCTGCTCAACAAGGTGAACTCATGGAAAATATTAGAAGACATAAGCGAAAGTGACCATAACTATTCAAATCACTCTCTTTAAAACACTTAAAAATGAAAGAAAGCTGATAAAGAAAAAGGAGAAATCAAGCTTATACTGTAGTGGAAATATGCAACGACAATTCGCTAATACAAAGCCGAAATAGACTAAAAAATTCAAAGGAGGCCCTAAAAGATATATTAGATGCAATAATTGAAAGACTAAACTGCCTCTTTAAGAAACATGTTCAGAAAGTAAAAGAATCAACAAAACAAAACCCGTTGGGTTACATTTTCACCACATCACTCTTCAACGAAGACAACATACCAAAAGGAGACTTTGCAAGTACGGCAAAAATTGCTAATACATGTGTATTAGCCATTTCTTGAAACAGAAGCACATTTTGCGCAGGTGGAAATTGACTATAATTAGGAAACTGTGCATTATAAAAATTAGGTAAAACATTTTGTTTGACTTGAAGTGTACATTTTGTACTGAATAGGATACCCCTCTCCCATCAAGATCAATGAAGCGCACTCGCCGAAAGAGAGATCAAAAGGTGCGATGTAGGGATGCTGATATTAGATTATTAGGTTGAAACATGAAGTCACCATGCAGGTTTTTATGCCATCTGATGAGGAGCAAAGCATGCCAGGACAGCGAACCTGGAGATTTTTTCAAGCAGCTGAACAGGTGAGGCTAAAAGAACACTTTTCCGAGTGATCGTCGGTTTTAATGACCTGGACATACTAGGTATCTTGAAGTGACAGTGTCTGGTGGGTATTCTGACTTTTACACAATCAATGCGTAACGTTTATAGGCTAGCATTTGGGCGAAATGTGAACGACTGTTGGGTGAAGCCTGAGTGACTGAGTAAAGCCTGGAGAGGTTACCTGGACCTCTAGTGTCCAGGCAACCCCTCTCCCACAATCTCTTCTGTCCGTGAATCTCTCCCCGCCATCCTCCAAAACTTTCCTCCAGGTATCAACAATGTTAGACATGGCAATACAAGTGCTTTGCACTTTGGCATACATTTTTTTATGACATTTTTGTTTCAGGACTTAGGTAGTTCTTCATATCCTCCAGGAGACGGAATGGCAACTCTGCAATACTCAGATGATGAGGTTCCAAGAAAAAGGCGTTGCTCTCCAAGTGAATAAACATAGTATAGGACGTAAACAATGAAACCAAGTTTCTGTTTTCTCACAGGATGGAACACCTGCAAGTATCAGGAGTGAACCAGTCAAGAGTGACCCCAACTATGGGAGTCGCGACACTCCAAGAAGTATAATCGAGAAAACAAGGATGACACTAACGGCAGCAAAACGGAAGCTGGATGCTTCCAGAAAAAAGCTAGAAAGAAGCGGCAGGAAAATTTAAAAACTCCAGAGCTTAATATCTGACATGAAGAACAAGCACCTCCTCACAGAGGATGCAGAGAAGGACCTGGAGTCCTTTGGAGAACTCCCAGAAGAGCTGCTGATATCGTGGAACTCAAATCAGCAGAGGTAGGCCTCCGGAAGGCGCTACGGACACAAAATGAGTAAATTCGCAGTAGCCCTGTATTTCCACTCCCCCAGAGCTTATGCCTTCGTCGCAGGAATTTTTCCCATGCCAACTGTCAAGATGCTTCACTCCTGGTTGGAAGTTGTCGACGCATGGCCAGGGTTCACAAACGAGTCATTCGAACACCTAAAGACGACCCACTGTGGCAAGCCCCAGCGACAGAGGCTCTGCAGTGTTATGATGGACAGGATGAGCATCAGGAAAAAGTCTGATCTCAACGTAAAGAGTGGGCGCTTAATTGGACAAGTTTACCTCGGACGCTCCCAAAGCCCACTCGAAACGGACAACGCACCCAGTGGCGTCACGAGGGTCAGCGGCACCCGGAGCGGTAGCCCGCCGCAGCACCCCCCCGCTCTCACGTGGCCCGCCGCAACTCCCCCCCCCCCCTTCCCGCCGCTCTCAAGTCGCCCGCCGCGATTCCACCCCCCGCTTTCGTGGCCCGCCGCGACACCCCCTGAGCGCTGCACCCGGGGCGGTCCGCCCCCCCCGCCCCCCCTTGTGACGCCACTGAACGCACCACTTGCAGGCGATGCCCTTATTCTGATGGCTGTTGGCAGCCTGGAAGATACCAATTGGTTATTTTCTCAACAATGGACCGACTGGGAACATCCTAAAAAACATAATAGTGGGAGCAATAACAATGCTCGAAGAGTGCAGCCTAGAAGTAATTGCAGTTGTGTGATCGCCTAGCATCTAACGTCATGATGGGCAAGCTGCTAGGCTGTTGCATTCATGAGGACAGTGCCGAAAACTTCAAAACATCATTTCCATGCCCGAAAGCAGCTGATCGTGAAATTTCCCTTATCTTTGACGCAGCACATGGCCTAAAGCTCTTAGGAAACTTGTTCGGCGACAAGAAAACACTGGAGGGTGCGGAGTATGGGGTAAGGAAGTAGGTGGATCAATGAAGCACACATGTATATTAACTGAACATGAAACATTACAGGTTGTACACTGGAGCTTCATTGAGCGACTCCAAAAGCTCCAGCAGACAGAGGGCATCCGACTGGGCAACAAGCTCCGGAGAGCTCATGTGGAGTACTACCGCCAAATAATGAAGGTTCAACTAGCAGCACAGACCTTCTGCTCCTCAGTCAGCCAGAGCATTGACATTTCTCGACGGCTGGACCTGAAAGACTTTCAAGGAAGCGAGGGCACTTCAGAGTTCACTGAAGATGTGAATCAGTAAGTGCTAGGAACCACCATATAAGTATTTAACTAAAAGGAACACATCTTTCCAGAGCAGTTGACCAGCTGAACTCCCACAGCAATACGAGTATGGGGCCACTCTGCAAGGACACCTTTGGGGAATGGCGGCAGAAGAAGCTGTCATTTTCATCCCGCTTGATGTCCCTTAGGCTTCCAGCAGGAAGGCTTGTCGCTCAGGATGGAAGACGGATGTCCATCATCAGCCTTGTCTTCACCCTAAAGAGCATTGCGGACTTAGCGAAGAAACTCTTTGAAGGAGGCAAGAGCAGGTAATTCTGAAAATTCAGCAAGCCTAAATATTTGGTTGCCTTAAAATGTTTGCAACTTCGAAACTTTTCATTCAGCATACTGCTTATGCTCTTCCTTCAGATTTCTATTCAGAAATCACGCTTTCAGAGTCAAGAGAAGTGAATGCAGTGCCCCCACTAGCTCCAGCAGTTTTGGTAGATCTGGGTGTACCTGTAATCCCTCGAAAATATTTTTCACACGATTGTGCTGGCACAGAGTGGTTTTTCGCACCCGCTTCTCTGGGGGTTCACCACTGCGGGCTTGTGTCAATGCCGTGGCAACGAACGCCCGATTTTTCTGTGGACATTCAGTCAGCATCCAGACACTTGGATGGGCGTGGCCGACAAACTTCTGGAACCCGGTATTCCATTCTTCGCAGGTGTATGTCCAGTATTTATCTTGAAAAGTGGCGTCGTACATGTTCCACCGTTCCGGGGAAACTCCGGTCATCGTCCGCACACAGTCAGGCAAAGGGAAGAGTTTGCTTTGGGTGCCGCCGCAGAAGGAGCAGAAGCATAACGGAAGGGGCCGTTGATATGCGTGAAATTAAAGTAGTCCAGCAGGTTGCCGATGTCACTCAGTTTTAGTGACCTAACTTTTGGTCCCAAATCGCAGTCTCTGGCTGTTATGGCTCATCTATCGGCACCTTTGCATGGGATGGGATACCAGTTTTCCTGAAAATGATGCAATGTCCATCGCGTCCGTACTTAATCCCAGCCCGTGTTTCGCCCGAGGTAGCAAAAAAGATGAGGTGAGCTTTTGTCCGGGTCTGTGAAAAAACGGGTGAGCTTTTGTCCGGTGAGCTTTTGTCCGGTGAGCTTCTGTCCGGTGAGCTTCTGTCCGGTGAGCTTCTGTCCGGTGAGCTTTTGTCCAGTGAGCTTTTGTCCGGTTACCAAAAATTATAGTGTGGGGGGGGGGAGGGAACCGACTTGTGGGGTAGTGAGCTTGCACAATTCATAATCTCTACAGACCTTTACACTTTGAACTGCCCCAACTCTCCACCGACCTCCCAATCAAACATTGGACACAGTTAGACATAACGCTCATCTCCTCCTCCCTGGACTGTCCTCGACAAACCCTCTGGCAGTGACCATAGCTACATTTTTTTCCAGGCCTACCCAACACACACTACAACAACCAAAAACTTACTAAAGCAGGACAACTTAAACTTTTAGATAAATTATCCAGGGACACATGGTTTACACACACACAAACACTACCCATTTCCATGGAGTGCAACTCGCCCATATCATCAACATATTCTATAGCAAGATCCTATCATTATCCAAAAGAAAGAGTAAAGCAGTTTGTAACAGTACAAACCAAACACCCTGGTAAACCACACAACTAGATATAGAATGGCAAAAAGTTAGAGCCTTCCGCAGATGGTACCAGCATGCAACCCCTCCACTCAAGCCCATATACACTCATTAGAGCTAGAGCCTTCTGCGGACAGTCGGAGTCCACCCAGCCAAGAGAGAGCTTCACGCGTACCATTCCGTGCCGCCAAGGTAGACCCCCTCTTATCAGTGTGGAAGAGCCGCCTTGGCTACATGCCACCCAAAGAGCCAGCCTCGAGAAGCAATGGGGGGTTTGGGGTTTAATGGCACAAGAGCTACGAGGCCATCTGTGCCAAACGATAGTAACAATCAGCATACTTTGATGAGGGTTTTACAAAAGTGCAACCTAGGACTTCGTAAAGCTATAGTTGGTATAAAATGCCAATGCTAGTAAGGAAGTCTATTACCCTGCTGAAAGGGACTATGGGATTCTCCCCCAGCAGGAGGGCCGGATGAAACGGGATCTGCTGTCGAAACAACTCAGGAAAATGAACACGACGCTTTAGCTCCAGACCGGGACAGGACCACAAGATATGCAAGATTGTAAGAGTATCACCACACTGATCACAAATAGGTGGATCTTCCCCCCAAAGTAGGTACTTATGAGTGATAAAAGAATGCCCAATTCTCAGACGGCACAGCAAGGTTTCATAAAGGCGACTCTTGCATGAAGCTCTTTCCCAGGCTCCAAGAACAGGCTTTGTAACGTGGAGCTTGTTTTCACACTCCCTGTCCCATTCCAGCTGCCAACAACGAAAAAGTGATGACTTTACTAAAGGCTTTATATCCTGATATGGTAAACAGGAAGACGATTGGACAAGGTTTCCCACAGACCCTGCAAGCCTGTCGGCCTTCTTGTTGCCATCTATGCCAACGTGACTAATACCGTATTTACTCGCATAATGAACGCACTTTTTTTTCCGAAAAATCGAGGCAAAGTTGGGGGTGCGTTCATTACGCGAGGTAAAATTTTTGCGTCCGTATTTACTCGCATAATGAAGGGACCTTTTATCCTGCAAAAGTCGACGTAACTTCTTATCTCTTGGCTCGCGGCGCGGCGACTCCAAAGCCAAACTGCGATGCGCAAAAAAAAAAAAGCCCCTCTCCATGTTTTTTTTTTTTTCTTGCTTCCGTGTTGTATTTTTTTTCCCGCCTTTCGCAAGTTGTTTTGTTTGCCCACGCTGCCCATGCATTCGCGACCTCGCTGCACCAGGATAGAAAAGTGCGTTCATTTCGAGGGCTTCTCGCTTCTCTTTCCAAAGTGCGACGAGGAGGCGAGGGCAGGATCTTCCTTATGTGCGCTTTGCTTGGGCGAGGGCTTTTCTGCTTTTCTTTCTTGTCTCCTTGCGCGCGGCGCGCGACCCTGGAACCAAACTGCGTCGTGCGAAAAAAGAGAAGAGCTCCTCTTTATGCTTTTTTCTTTTCTCTTAGTTCCGAGATTTTTTTTTTTTTGCCGTCTTTCGCAAGCTGTTTTGCTTTGCTTAGTCGAGGGCTTCACCGCTTCTCTTTCTTATCTTCTTGCGCGACGCGCGCGGCTCGCGACCAACCTGCGCTGTGCAAAAAAAGAAAAAAGCAAAAAAAAAAAGCTTTTTGTTTTGTTTTTTCTTTTCTCTTGTTCCGTGGATTTTTCTTTTTTGCCGCCTTTCGCAAGCTGTTTTGTTTCGCTTTGCTTAGGCGAGGGCTTGTTCTCTTCGTTAACTCCTTGCGCGCGGCGCGCAACCCAAAATCCAAACTGCGCTGTGCAAAAAAAAAAAAAAATCGTTTTTTTTGTTGCTTTTGTTGGATCTTTTTATATTTTTTTGACGACTTTAACAAGGCGTTATGTTCGCTCACGCTGCACATGCATTCGCGACCTCGCTGCACCAGGATAAAAAAGTGCGTTCATTTCGCGCGCAAGGAGGGGGGGGGTCAAAATTTTGACGTCCGAGTTGGGGGTGCGTTTATTACGCGAGGGAAAAAAAAGTCGAAATTTTGAGAGCCGACTTGGGGGTGCGTTCATTACGCGAGTGCGTTCATTGTGCGAGTAAATACGGTACTCAACAAAATATTATGCTTTGACCGTCATGTAGAGCAGTGTTGAGTTTACTCTGACTTTGTTGTACAAGCATGTTTTTAGTGTCTTTAACAGAGCAAACTGCAACAATCACACTCTGAGAATGAACAAACAGAACAGCCCTAGTTATTTTCTTATGTAGAATGTAGTCTATTGCCATTGATACTGCATAGAGTTCCGCAGTAAAAATACTGGTAAACGAATTAAGTCGCTTAACTTTAGAGAAGCGTTCTGAATACACAGCGCAGCCAACAAAAGATGAAGTCTTGACGCCATCTGTGTAAACATGAAGATAACCATCATACCTGATTTGTACTTCACAAAACTCTTGCAGTATTACAGTATGGGAAACGCGATGTTTGTTCAATTTTGTGAGCGACCAGTCACAGGCAAATGGCAGTGTCTTTGAGGGAGGAATAGGGTCGACATTTCGAATGAGGCCGACCTGGTCCAATGAAAGATGCAGTGAAGTGCAAAGTTCTTTAATGTGGGAGCTTAATGGTGTCACAATGCTTGGCTTGTTGTTAAAGAGATGAGAAAGCCTCGACCTTGTAAGGGAAGAGTAAGTGGGGTGTTGAGGGTCAGCCAGAATCTTAAAAGCATACGTTAGGCTAAGATATGTATGTCGTTTGTTCAGTGATAGCTCATTAGCTTCTGCATACAAACTGGAGACAGGGGACGTCCAGAAAGCACCAGTTGCTAGTCTCAACCCAAGGTGGTGAACTGGGTCTAACATCCTGAGGGCAGATGGCTGGGCCGATCCATACACTACCGCACCATAGTCAAGACGAGATCTTACAAAGGCGTTGAACAACCGTAGAATACATTTTCTGTCAGAACCCCATGGCTTGTGAGATAGAACTTTCAAAAGATTCATAGACTGAAGACGTTTAGTTTTTAAAGCTTTCAGGTGTGAAATGAAATTATGCTTTTTATCAAATATCACACCAAGAAATCTGTGCTCTTTCCTGAGAGGTACAGGGTTTCCATTTAGTTACAGTGATGGATCCAATGACAGCGCACGACGCAAAGAAAAGGGCACACAGACTGTTTTGGATGCAGAGAACCGAAACCCGTTCTAGTCAGCCCACTTGGAAAGTTTGTTTATGGATATCTGCAATTGGCGCTCACAGCTGGAAAGGTTACAAGAGGAAGACGAGATCTGTATATCATCAGCGTAAAGAGAATATGAAACAGAAGGAGGTAGCAGTCATGCAACTGAATTCATTTTTAGCACAAATAAAGTCACGCTGAAGACTCCTCCTTGAGACACTCCATTTTCTTGCACGTAGGAATTGGATAGGTTGGAGCCAAGACGAACTTGACAAGTTCTGTTTGTTAGATATTTTCTTATGCATTGCAACATATGGCCACGGATGTTACATGCATACAGATCTTGAAGAATCCCATGTCTTCACGCTGTATCATATGCCTTCTCCAGATCGAAAAAAACTGCAACACAGTGCTGCCGGTTTACAAATGCCTCACGTATTACAGTTTCCAAGCGTACCAAGTGATTGAGAGTAGAACAACCTCGGCGGTATCCACACTGGTTCTTATCAAAGGCCCTCTGTTGTTCCAATACATACACCAGTCGCCTGTTTATCAGCCTTTCAAACATTTTTCCGAGGCAGCTCGTCTATGCGATTGGGCGGTAACTTGATGGTTGTGAAGGATCTTTATTAGGTTTTAGAAGGGGAATAATATGTGCATGCCTCCAAGTCTGAGGAAAACGAGCCTTTTCCCATAAAGAATTAAAAAAAAGAAGAAGGTTTTCAAGGGATTCCGTGGACAGGTTACGAAGCATTTCGTAGTGAAGCCCATCGGGCCCAGGAGCAGATAGCTTTTTTACATTAAGGGCCATCTCAAGTTCATATCGCGTAAATGGCCAATTATAAGAGGCTGCATTTCCTCCAGATACGACTAACTTCTGTTGCTCCGCACAAACTCTAAACTGTGCGAAGTTAGCACTGTAGTTGGCCGAGCTAGATGAATTATAAAAATGTTCCCCGAGGATGTTAGCTATGTCTTTTAATGATGAACAAGGAGCATTAAACGTTGGGATGGCAAAGCACCTATAATCCCCATTTACTTTCCTATATCTGTCCCAGGCCTCTTTAGAAGGGACAAAACTAGTTGGACAAGTTGACAAGTACTTCATCCAAGACTTCCGTTTTGCCTGCTTTCCAGTCCAACGAGCCTTGGCTTTTCGGTGCTTGAACTCCACAAGGTTGTGTGAAGTGGGATATCTACGAAATCTTTCCCAGGCCCTATCTTGATCTGCCAGGGTTGAGGCACACTCCTTGTTCCACCAAGGTTTGCATTTTTTTGGGCACATTATCAGATGTTTGTGGAATGGACTGCTGAGCAGCACTTAGTATCTGCTCAGTGACATGGAGTGTAGCGTCCTCAGGGGACATAGAAGAAAGAAGTGAAGGCTCTAACTTGGAGTGAAAATTAAAACATGCCCAGTCAGCCTTGTCTAACTTCCACCTAGGGACCCGCTTTAAAAGACTAGGTAATTGGACATACTTTCTAAAACAATAGGATAATGACCACTTCCAAAAGGGTTATGGAGAACCTTCCACGAAAAGCAAGGAAGTAATGAAGGTGAAGCGATAGAAAGATCAATAGACGTGAATGAGTTGCGTGCCGCACTAAAAAAAGTTGGCTCTTTCCCGTTAAGAAGACACAGCCCAGAAGACAATAAAAGACGTTCAATAACACCACCCCGGGAGTCTTGACGGGTACTACCCCACATGGGATGATGAGCGTTAAAATCACCCAAAATTAAAAACGGTTGAGGAAGCTGTCCTTCAAGTCCCTGCAGCTCTTGAACATTCAAAGGAACATTTGGTGGTAAGTATAAAGAAACAAGCGTTACAAGGCGGTCCACGAGGAGACGCACTGCAACAGCCTCCAGAGGTGTGCGGAGTGGAACTTGGGAGCAAGCGACTCCACTCTGCACAACTACTGCAACACCACCAGGAGTGGAAGCAAGACGGTCTTTTCTGAAAACCTGATGACGTCTTCAAATGTTAAAAGAATTAAGGCCCGTTCACACTCTTGCGACCTCTTAAAATCGGGTCCCTTAGAACCTTTTAATATCTCTTGCAACAAGAGGACACAATGCTGCCATCTATCAGGTAGAAGTGTAAGCTTGGCGGTCCGGCATGTTTTCTATTTCTCTCACGCATTATCCTTTTTTTTTCTTGGCTTGAAAAACTTTTGTCAACGTTATAAACGAGCCTTTCTCATAGGTAATACGCACTTTTGACCTCGGAAATCCCGCAAAACCCTCGCTCTTGTGAAACGCAGTTCCAGGGGTCACCGCATAGATGGCGCCAGAGTGCCAGTGTGTTCCTTCGTCCTAATAAATTTTAAGAAGTTTTAACAGATCTCGTCTCTCTCGGTCGTACTCAGTCGGAAGAGTGTGAACGGGCCTTTAGAGTGAAGATGGGTTTCTTGCAAGGCAAGAGCGATGGGTCGAAGCTCATCCATGAAATGATTTGACATCATCAATATTTCTTAAAATACCACGACAGTTCCATTGCACAAAATGTAACTTAGTCATCTATTAAAAAGTGTGTAAATATGTAATTATAAAGGATAAAACCTACCAAAATAAATAAAACTATGGAGAGCCAACTGGAGCAAGGTGAAAGATATGACCACAATACGGCAGCTATCGGGGCCATCACTTGGGCGCTACTAAAGGTTGCTGCTTTTTAGATTTACGAGAGGCTGTTTCCCATTCCATACCATCCTAGTCGGACCCAGGAGTAGACTGACTGTCAGCATCAGTTGGTATCTCCATGTCCTGGAAAGTGTCTGATGGATGGAGTATGATGGAGCTGGTCCGGCCTGGCACACGCGGGGAAAACCCCGGCCACGACCGGATGGAGGAGTTGCGGACGAACTGGGCGAGGGGTCACCCAAGCTCGTCTTGACACCTTTCACAGGAGCTGCATGGGTACCATGCTGCTCCTTCAGTAAAGGGGCCCTCTGCAGCGAGCGGGAGCGAGAAACTCGCTCCCTCTCCTTAGAAGGGGACTTAGGAGGGGGCAGGCGCGGCTGCAGCCGGCCTGTCCTTTGATGGAGGGTCAGCCAGAGTGCTACCACCAGGGGCTGGAGGAAGCTGCTGCTGCCCCGGTCAGGAAGCCGGGGCCCTAAGGTCGGCCGCCAAGATCTCGGGAGAGACCTGGGTGGCTCTTGACTCCGAGTGCTGTGCAGGGCCCCTGCAAACCACCTCAGCATAACTGCCCTTTGACAAAAAAGAAAACGCTTTTTTGCTTCGATGTATGTGATATTTTCTTTGACTTTAAGGGCAAGAATATCTTTTTTTGCTGAAAGAAAGGACATCTGCGGTAGTAAGCGGGGTGTGGTCCACCGCAGTTAGCGCAATGGGCCATAGCCTCGCAAATGTCGGAGACGTGGCCTTGACTTCCACACTTTGCACATGTCTCCCTTCCGCGATAGCTGCGTGATCCGTGGCCAAAACGCTGACAACGGAAGCACCGCTGTGGGTTGGGGACATAAGGGCGGATGCGGCAATTAAGGTACCCTGCTTTTATTGTCTCTGGTAGAGTGTGCTTCTCGAAAGTCAAAATAACATGCTTGGAGGAAATTTCTTCACCATTCTTTTTAAACATTATTCGTTTGACGGCAACGACACCAGAGCCTTTGAGGCCCTCAAGTTCATCCTCACTGGTATAAAGGAAGTCATCCTCAAAGAGGACACCACGAATGGTGTTAAGTGTACGGTGAGGGCTCACCGACACTTTCAAGTCAACAATGTTAGTCATCTTGGAGAGTGCTTCACTTTGTTGTTTTGTTTCTACCTCCACAAGGAGGTCTGCACAGTGGAGTTTCTTAGCCTTATAGGAGAACCCTACAAGGTGCTCAAGAACTTTAGCTACAACAAAGGGCGAGAGCTTCGCAACTGATTTCTGTTCATCCAGCGAATGAATGACAGAAAACTTTGTAAAGGTTTCTTCCTTGGGTTCTTTTTCAATGGTTTTGTGTTTAAGGCAGCACCTTTTAAAGGCGTGCCCTGAACGGGGTTTGGAGGGGTGGGGCGCCATAGAAAGCCAAAGAGTTTTCAGAATCCGTGGTGCACTGCCCACCACTGAGCCCAACAAGGGGTTAGGTAACGCACTATAGCAAGAAGGGCTTCGCTGGAGACGTTACGCTAACAGTGCTGCCGGGAAACTATACCCAAGTGTGAGTCAAGACAGAGGTCCATTGCCACTCAAGGTTAGCCCTTGCCGCCAAAGGGGGTGAAAAAGGAGTAAGATAAGTGAGAGAGAAGTAAAAGAAACAGGAAAGGTAAAAGTGAAAGATCGGAGGGGATAGTAGAAGAAAAGGCGACTAGACTGAATCATCCTGGCCGGGCCTTACCAGGACTCCCGGCTACGAGAAGCGGGGGCCGAAGTGGTGTATTGCCTTACCCGGGGGCCCCGAAGGGTCCAAACCTACCCCGGGCTCGACTCAACCACCAGGATGCCCTTTTCCCCGGACATGGGAAAGCCACGCACAGCCAGACGTGGGCGGGCGAACCCGCATGGCCCAGGGTCCGTGGAGACGCCACTCTCCAAACACCTGCTTTCACAGGTGCCCCTGCGGGGCCTCGAGAAGCAATGAAGATTGACGACGACCTCCCTCAAATCATACAGGAGGCTTTGGGGAGTCACACAGGTTCTGCGTGAAGCTCTGGCAGAAGACAGAGCACAGTCAAGCCGCCAGGTCTTGAAAATCATCCGCCAGGAAAGAACATCAAGGCTGGACTCGCTCACGCAAGCTCTCCAGGCTCTCTTCCCCAGAGCTACCCAGACCACGAGAGACCCCGACCCCAGAGAACCTATCCTCTCTGGGATCTCTGCAGGCGCAGCATATGCCATCCCCCTTCACACCAGCATCGCCGGAGCTACCAGCTCAACGGCTGCCTACACCTACCAGCCCACCCTGAGTGGCTATGAAGCCACACCAGCAGCCTAAGCAGCTACCTTGGGACCCCAGCAACCAGCCTACAAGCCCGGATGTGCTCTGCACCACCCAGGGACGCTGGGCAGACAAAGGATCTTGACAGTCCAGGATCCACCCGCCAGAGAAGAGCTCAGAAAGGCCTTCGTACACGTTCAAAATGCAAACCGCAGCAGCCAGCAGCTGGGAAAAGGGAGTTATCAATAACTATTACTTCGATGATGTCCTCATTGCCACAGAGAACTGGGAGGAAAACCTAGAGATGCTAGAGTTGTTCTTCCGGCGGGTAAAGGATGCCGGTTTAACAATCCGACTTACAAAAAGCCAAGTTGGTTTTTCCTCTGGAAAGTTCCATAGTTGGGCATGGTCTTCTGAGGCGGCAGGTCGAGACAGTGGAGAAGATTCAAGCTGCTAAACCGCCAGAGACGAAGAAACAGGTGCGATCATTCCTTGGCCTTGCGAGCTAATATCGGGATTTCATCCCTCAGTACGCTGAAATTTCTCATCCGCTAATCGAACTGACACGAAAGAGGGCACTGAACAGGGTAAATTGGAGCAAAAGGAACAGGTGGCTTTTGACAAGCTAAGAGAACAATTGTCCAAAGAACCCATCCTAAAAGCACCGGAGTTCTCGAAACCTTTCGTGCTACGCATCGATGCGTCCAACACCAACGTGGGTGCTGTTCTCATACAACGGCATGAATGTGTTCTTCACCCAGTCACCTTCTTAAGTCGTCGGCGTCTCCCACGTGAAGCACGCTATTCAACAATTGAACAAGAAGGTCTGGCTCTTATGTGGGCAGTTAATAAATTTCATGTATTCTTGTTTGGAAGGTCATTCATTTTGCAGAGTGACCACCAGCCGCTTGTTTATATAAATTCCACAAAGCACGTCAACAACCGAGTCTTGCGCTGGAGCTTAACTCTAACGGAGTATGACTTTACCGTTGAGTATATCAAAGGTAGTGAAAACATTGGCACTGATTACATGAGTCAGATGTATGTTGCTTAAGAATATTTGTTTATGTCATTCAGGGTATTATGTACGTAAATAATGTTTTTAAGTGCATGTGTGGCCGACGGCGCTTATATTCAGGGGCTTTTGACGTGTATACCGTATAATCAGCTGTTTATGTTGAAAAATTTTTTTTTTATATTCAACGCACATTGTTTAGGCTTTGGTGCATGAGCCTTTCCGTAGAAACTTGTATTTTTTGTGTGCGTGCGTGTATGTTCATTGGACATCGATCTATAGCACATGATAGCTTTTGTACTCAGTGACAGTCAATGTGGTGGAACTATCTTATGATTGTGGTGGTTGGGGGTGAGTGTGGTGATTTCAACGGGCAAGAAAGCATTCACAAAGCGATAAGAAAAACGAAGAGGGAGAAGAGGAAGTAGTTTTTGGAACTCAACGGGACATTTGATAAGGCGAGGCTTTGCTAAAAAGATTGAAAAATAAAAATGCCTCAATCGGTACCACCTCAAGGGCACAGCTGACTTAAAGCCAATATGAAATTTAAAAAAATTTGGGCGATAGAGTTCACCAAATATAAATTTAAAGAATAAATGTCAATTGATAGAATGGAAATGAATAAAAAATTAGTGTAAGAGGAAGTAACGGAACCACTGCCAGGGGAACGGACTAATAGCAAGTAGATTTATTCTGTCCTTTTTTTTTTTCTCTTTCCCTTTTCTTGAAGTTTACCTCCCCCTAAAGTTCACCTTAAACTTAAAAAAAAATTAATAATAAAAAGTGAATAAATTTGAGTTAGTTGGCGTGTCTTGATTTCCTCTATCGTTCTTTCTTCTCTACTTTACTTCTTTCCCTCGTATTCTTCTCTTCTTTGTTCTTTCTCGTCCGTGTTGTGATGCTCTGATGATCGTTCTTTCTCTCTCTCTTGCCTGAATATGGTTAGTTAGGCCTGTTTTCCTGTGGCAAGTATATAATTATAATTAGCCCCCCTTCATCCTAAAGATTGAAGTCTTTCTATAATATTTTCTTTTATTTCACTAGTGTTTACACTTTTCTTTCCGAATTTTTTTTTTTTTTCAGTGCATAGGAGTTTTTTTTTTATCTATTAAGAGAGAAATCCTTCTCCCTCGTTTCCCTTTTGGTCAAATACTTTAAATTTACCGCGGTTTGTCCTTTTCTTTGTTGACTCTCTCAGGTATATTATTGCTGATTTATAAAGTTTCCGAATACTTTACTCAGTCTTCGCCTCCAGCGCATCCAACGTGCATTTTGACCTTTTTCATATGTTTTAAGCTATTTTAAATTATTTATCTATATACTGTAAATGACTAAATTTTCGCGAGGACCTAATTTTCGCAAATTGCCTACACACGCGAAAAATACGTCCCTCGAAAAATTCGGGCAATATGTGACCGCTACGGAAGCTAGCACTCGATTCGCGAAAATTAGAGCCCGCGAATAATTTGAAATTTCCAGCTTTGACCTGATTCGCGAAAATTTGAGCCCGCGAAAATTAAGTCGTTTACAGTATATATATATATATTTTATTTTTTTTTGTTTGTGTGTCAAAGTACTCCTTTTTTTCATTTTATTAGTAATCCCTCCAGATTTTGTGCTCCTTTTTTTCCTCATATTACCGTATTTACTCGCAGAATGAACGCACTTTTTTCCCCGAAAAATCGAGGCAAAGTTGGGGGTGCGTTCATTACGCGAGGTAAAATTTTTGCGTCCGTATTTACTCGCATAATGAACGGACCTTTTATCCCGCAAAAATCGACCTAACCCATTTCTTTGCGCGCGGCGCGGCGACTCCAAAGCCAAACTGCGATGCGCAAAAAAAAAAGCCCCTCTCCGTGTTTTTTTTTCTTGCTTCTGCGTTTTTTGTTTTTTCTTTCCGCCTTACGCAAGTTGTTTTGTTTGCCCACGCTGCCCATGCTTTCACGACCTCGCTGCACCAGGATAGAAAAGTGTGTTCATTTCGAGGGCTTCTCGCTTTTCTTTCCAAAGGGCGACGAGGAGGCGAGGGCAGGGTCTTCATTATGTGCGCTTTGCTTGGGCGAGGGCTTCTCTTTCTTATCTCCTTGCGCGCGACCGTGGAACCAAACTGCGTCGTGCGAAAAAGAAAAAAAAAAAGCTCCTCTTTATGTTTTTTCTCTTAATTCCGTGGATTTTTTTTTTTTTGCCATCATTCGCAAGCTGTTTGCTTTGCTTAGGCGAGGGCTTCACCGCTTCTCTTTCCGATCTTTTCGCGCGCGGCGCGCGACCCCGAAAACAAACTGCACTGCGCAAAAAGAAGAAAAAAAAAGATGTTTTTGTTTTGTTTTTCCTCTAAATTCCCTAGTTTTTTTGGGTTTTTTTGCCGCCTTTTGCAATCTGTTTTGTTTCGCTTCGCTGAGTCGAGGGCTTCTCCGCTTCTCTTTCTTAACTCCTTGCGCGCGGCGCGCAACCCAAAATCCAAACTGCGCTAGTGCAAAAAAAAAAAAAAGAATCTGTTTATGCTTTTTTTTTTGCTTCTGTTGGATCTTTTTTTATTTTTTAAAGCCTTTTACAAGGCGTTTTGTTCGCTCACGCTGCCCATCGTGACCTCGCTGCACCAGGATAGAAAAGTGCGTTCATTTCGCGCGCATGGAGGGAGGGGGTCAAAATTTTGACGTCCGAGTTGGGGGTGCGTTTATTACGCGAGTGAAAAAAAAAGTCGAAATTTTGAGAGCCGACTTGGGGGTGCGTTTATTACGCGAGTGCGTTCATTGTGCGAGTAAATACGGTAGTTCTATTTTCGCTTTTGTTCCTTCTTTCACTTCCCTTTTTTTTCCCTTCCCCTTTTTTTCAAAAGAAAAATGAATAAAAAAATTTCCTTTTTTTCTTCCTTTCCCTTTTGTCAGCGGTCACTGTGTCATTTCCTTTTTCTGTTTCCTATCCTATCTGTGCTACCCGACCTTAGATTGGGCGGGTGCCGGCACATCCCAGGGCCGTACCTGGCCCCCAGTGGGCCTTCTCAGAGCCCACCAGCTCCAGATCCTTCCCCTTTTAGTTGGCTTATAGGGGGAATATTTGGAGTCCTTCGGATCTTGTCTTTAGTTTGCCGTTCTTGGGGTAGAGAGGGGGTTTCTGGCCCCTCCCTCCCTAGTCGTTTATGACTGGACCTTTGTTGGTTCTTTTACAGTCAATCTTTTCAGTTCGTGCAGTTTTGACTGCTCTCTGTGGCATTGTGTTCGGTTGGGGCCGACGACTCCCAGGCCTGCGTCTGGTTCCCGGATGGGATACTCCTGATCCCACACCGCCACTAAGTCATTCCCCTTTGTAGGTTTTGTAGTTTCTTAGGGGTTCTCAAGATCCTTTGTCGAGTTTGTTGTTGATGTTTTTGGGATTAAAGACCGACCAACGAAACCATATTCCGCAAGGTAGGAAAATGACCGTCCGACCCTCCACTTTTCACCCTCTCCCAAAAGTCACGTGACGGCAGGGGCTGCTTCTGTGTCGGCTTTTCCTGTAGGGATAATCCTCAAAAAGCGCGAAATGAGCGGCTAGCTGCGAGCGCCACAACGACCTTGAGACGTCGAAATGTCTTCCCTCGTTGACGCGAGCACGCTCAAGACCGAGGAAGCCAGCGCGACCGAACGCTTTTTCCCATGAGCTGCAGGCCCGACGCCGCTCAGTCGGTGGAGATCGAGGGGTCGTGGTATGTTGGGGTCGTTCCAGCAGCCGCTCTCTGGCAAAGCGCGGCGGCTGCTGAAACCATTCCCGTGTCTGCACAAGGATTGGCTTGCGCAATAAAGAATTCAGGTCGTCGATAATACATTTCTTCCCGAAACATGCAAATCAAGTGGCTTTCCCCAACATCAATTTCATTTCTTCCTTTCTGGGAGACATTTCCGGTGTCAAAAGGACCCCAGATACGGAGTCGAAAATATGATAATCATCGAATGGGAGTGGACGTAGACGCATTATGATCAGGTACAAAATCTTGCTCGATTCCCAAACGAATAATGCCGGCGTCCAAGTATACCTTCATATCAAATTGTTAGACAGAATCGTAGAGAAGATTGTGCGTTTCTGGAAAAGATTTCGGCCCCCTTCCATCCGGTCCGCTTTTCTATAGGCCTTAAATAACGCGGGCGAATCTTTCCTTTTGTCGCATTTCCACTACTCCGCTTCCGCAAATTTTGAATATGGTAGGTTGGTCCAGTGGCTTAGAGCTCACTTTTTGAAAGGAACCGAAAATATAAACGGACCAGTTCAAGCTCAAATTTGCCAGACGCTTGAAGAGAGCCTGTAGTAATGAAAATGAACAGCTCTAATGTGGCAAGTCTGGTCAATCGATTCCTAAATTTTCATCCCCTTTTGAAAGGCTCCGGAAAAACAAGAGACCAGGACAAGCAGAGTGACGCTAGTCGCCTTGCCTGGTATTGTTCAAGCTGTCCCGGCTTTTTATGTCTTTTCGGCGCTCCTCAAAACGCACAGTGTTCGGTTTCTAAACGCTGTTTTTATTTTCGCACAGAAATAAAACAAAATACGTAATAATTTTTGACACCAGTGCAATCCAATAGAGGCTTCTATTTCCAGCAAGCTGCTTTCCGCCATGCTTCCATGTCATCCTCGAGGCCGCGAATGTTTGTGCACAGTGATTCAACTATTTGCATCTAAATTGACATGCACTATAAATCTGGTACTTTCTCTTAGAAGCAGCATGTTAGTGCACATAAATTCCCCCAGGGTCTTGCCTTTTAATCGCGTGGATGGAAAATGGAAATATCCCGGGCATGATTTGTTCAGAAGGCTAGATTCAATGGTCGCCGAATATTTCTACAAACTCCCTGGCAGATTCACTATCATATACCCTGGTGTCCTTTCTCCAAGAAGCGAGGTTTTGGTGGAATTTCGTTGCTCGGCCGCTATTTTTGGTAGTGGCGCGAAATAAAGAGAGAGAGAGGGGGGAAGCAACAAATCTCGCAAGCTGATCTGTTTTTTTTTTTTTTTGCGATTGCGATATTTTGTTGTGTTTAGGTATGCTTTTGTGGTGTAAACAATTTTACGCACTTCCCACAACTATTTCATCGTCAACGACAGTTGTAAAGCATTTCGCACTGCCTCGGGTGCTTTGACCTTACGCACTAGAGCGTCACAGGAGCGAGTATTTCCGCAAAATAAATACGAGGACCTATTTCTCCCTTTGAATCGATCACTTCTGTGGCATCACGCGTTGGACACACTTTCACCATGAAATCATAACAAATAATGATTGATAATGAAATGAATTGGGTCCCAACAGTAGAGCCACATTATTTAGGTTGCAAATAAACTGGACGTTGTTCATGCAATGTGTTTACTTCCACGTTCAAACGTGTTGAGAATGAGTAGCCAAAAAGCCCTGTGTACTGGCTGCTTCCTGGAGTGGCCTGATATCTCCCCAACTCGGGAAACGGGGGAGGGGGGGGAAAGGGGTGGTTGTTGTGGGAAGGTGATATTTATTCTCACTCAGAGAGTCGCCGGTCGTTAAAAAGTCGACTCGCTCATAACGGGAATGCCTGTGGGGCCCCATCTATAGTAACCATGAGTAAAATGTGGTATACAGCTAGGTTACTGAGAAGTTGTGATCGCGCAAATTATGGGGCGTTGTGGATGCGGGTGAAGCAAAGACTTATCTTAGGACTGCACCGTCTTTATTAGAAGCCAGAATTGCGGTTTGCTTCTTCCACCCTCCTGACGCCAGTCTTGTCCAATATTGGATAAATTCGGTACAGCGTTGATCGCAATAGCCCGGGCCAATATTTAAAGGTCTTTATCAAGTTATAAAACAGTCATCAAGCAGAGGTAAGGACGAATAAATACGCAAAATAGTGCAAATGTAAAGAACAACCTATGAGAGGAGATATGTGTTTCAAACAGTAATGAAGAGATTGGGGAAAGCCACTTGATTTGCATGTTTCGGGAAGAAATGTATTATCGACGACCTGAACCCTTTATTGCGCAAGCCAATCCTTGTGCAGACACGGGAATGGTTTCAGCAGCCGCCGCACTTTGCCAGAGAGCGGCTGCTGGAACGACCCCAACATACCACGACCCCTCGATCTCCACCGACCGAGCGGCGTCGGGCCTGCAGCTCATGGGAAAAAGCGTTCGGTCGCGCTGGCTTCCTCGGTCTTGAGCGTGCTCGCGTCAACGAGGGAAGACATTTGGACGTCTCAAGGTCGTTGTGGCGCTCGCAGCTAGCCGCTCATTTCGCGCTTTTTGAGGATTATCCCTACAGGAAAAGCCGACACAAAAGAAGCCCCTGCCGTCACGTGACTTTTGGGAGAGGGTGAAAAGTGGAGGGTCGGACGGTCATTTTCCTACCTTGCGGAATATGGTTTCGTTGGTCGGTCTTTAAGGGGGAACCTGGCCCCCTCTCCCCTAACAGTCGTTCTTGACCGGACTTCTATTATTCTTTTTTTCCCCCTTTTCCCTCGTTTATATTTGGGAATTTTGTTTTGAAAAGGAACAAGTAGCTTCGATTTTCCTTCTTTTCTTTTTACACTTGCTCAATTAAAGGAGCCAAAAGCTCCACCATCTCTGTGAGCAGTTTCATAAATGTTTCATTTTTACTATATTTCCTTTTGTTCTTTACATTGAAATCCGGATTTCCATACGTGTCTAGTTTAGTATGTATGTTTGCTGTAAGCGGACATTCTGAATAGTAGTGTTTAAATTCTATTGCTAATTTTCCACATGGACATGTGGAATCACTTGTTTTGCCAAATTTAAAGAAAGAGTATGGAAAGCGTCCATGGTTTGTAAAAATTTGTGTTTGAAAGTAATTAGTTGGGAAGTACTCTGGAATCGAATCAACTGAGGGAATCCATTCATATAGGGAAGTATCTTTTGCCATCTCTTTCCACAGTTTATTCCAATCTTTGTATCGTTTGTCCATTAAAATCTGTTTTATATACCTTTTCGAGAGTAAACAAGTCATTTGTTTTCCGTTTTTCCGAGCATCATTTGCCAATTTGTCTGCTATGTCGTTGTCATTGTTGTTTGTATGGCTTTTATTATGAAAGAGGAAGACCTCTTGCCTGACTTTTACATCATTTAGTATTTCTTTTATATTATTTATTTGAACATTATTATTTATTGGATTTGATATTGATTGTAAAGATGATTTACTATCTGATATTATTCCGATTTTATATCGTTTCTTTAGAGAGCTTACATACAAAAGAGCATGTTTTATAGCTAATGCTTCTGCATCATATAGAGTTGCGTTTTCTGATAGTCTAAATTTTTCAAAATGTAATATTTGTGAATTTGGTTTCATTGCTATGTAGGCCGCTCCTACCGTTTTATTACTTACCGATCCATCTGTATATATTTCTATATCTAAATTTAAGTTTATTCTTTGATCTTGAATTTCTGTAAATGGGTATCCTATTTGTTTGGATGGGTGAATTGTTTTCATATCAGTTGGATATTCTAATTCCTTTATTGTAATGCGTTTTCCATTAATTTCCTGATCCTTTTTTATTTGGAAAAGATTGAACATAGCTATTTCTTTTTCTAATACTAAGTGTATTGGAATGAGATTGGCTAATATGTTTAGGTGGATGTTACTAACTGTATGGAATGCCTTTGTTATCTTTAGCATTGGAATTCTCTGAATTGCTTTGAGCTTTCTTTTTTGATGTGAGTTGAACTCTTTTTTGTAGTATACTGGTCCTCCGTAAGTTATTATTTTCTCTATGGATCTTAAGTAAAGTTTGCGAAAATTCTGAGGGTTATATCCCCAATTAAGGCCTGAAAAGTTTGCTAGGGCAAGTGTCACTTGCGTTACCTTTTTTCTTATGTATGTAAGGTGCGGTAGAAAAGAGAGACCGCTGTCGAAAATTACTCCAAGTATTTTCAATTCTTTGACATTTCTAATAGTTTTCTCTTCTAATTTTACTGTTGGTGGTCTCTTTTGGTAGTCTGGTCCTAATAGTAAGAACTGAGATTTTTGAGGATTAAAGTTGATTTTATTGTGTTTACTCCATATATTATTTTTTCCACAATTCGTTTTGTTAAAAATTCTATTTCTCTTCTTGTCTTGCCTGTCACTAGAATTAGTAGGTTGTCTGCAAATGCTTGGATGTGTGTCTTTTCTGGAAATGTTTCATTTCATAGAGTTGACATTATTACATTCCACATCAGTGGACTTAAAGGAGAGCCCTGAGGGCATCCCAATGACATTATGTTTGTAATGTGTTTAAATTCTATTCTAATAATCTATTGGTCAAAACTTTTTTAGAAGAAAGTATAGCTTTTTTTGGCAGTTTAATCTTTTTAAAGTATGAAAAAAGAACTGGTCTCCAGATTGAGTTGAAAGCATTTGAGATATCGAGTGAAATGAGAATACATCTTTTCTTTTTGATATGCTTCTATTTTTTCTTTCATGTAATATAGCACTGTCGTGGATTTATCATGGGTAAATCCATATTGTAGTTGGTGTAATAGTAATTGATTGTGATTTAGAAAATGATAGATTCTATTATTAAGGAGTTTTTCCAAAATTTTTTTAAATATAGATGAAATACATATAGGTCTATAATTTCTTGGTTCATTGTCATCTTGTTCTTTCTTTGGTAACATTACTCGCAATTTTTTCCAAATGTCTGGATAAAATTTGTGTTCCAGACAAGCATTAAAAATTTTTAAGATTATTATGGGGTGACTTTTAAAGATTGATTTTACCATTGATGTTTTGAGCTGGTCTGGTCCCGGAGCTGTTTGTGAAGCCAGCTGGTTTACCACTGTCTCTACCTCTGTGTAAGTAAATGCTAAATCATCATTTCCCGTTTGGTTTTCATCTATACTGCTTATGATGGTTTTTTGGTGTTCTGTGTATTCCTCTGGTTGATCCTCTGGAAAATGATAATGTAAAATTAGGTTTATCGATTCTTCTAGTGATTTTGATTCATGTCCACCTGGGCCCTTGATGGGTGGGATCACCACTGTATGTTTTATTTTGTTTACCGCTATTTTGTATGGTAGGCTAAATATATTACTTCTCGTAACTTCCGTGCAAAAGTTGTGTCAAGCAAGAGGCGCCTGCCTCTTGCTCTGAAACCTTCAACATCGTTTACGACGACCGTGGACGATGCTGAACGCATGCGGCGAGCGGCATCTTCTGCCGGAAGGCCTACGCCAGCATCGGGAGCGGTGCCCAAGACCGCATGGAACAAGGGTGCAGCCGCCACGTCAGCCATCCTCTTGGCAGACGACGTTGTGAGCGACCTCTCAGCACAGGATGCCGGTGACAGGCGCCATGCTGGTCAGGCAGCTGCAGCGTTGGACGACGACGGCTTCACACTCGTGAAGCGAAAACGGCGGGCTCCGGTGTCATCCGGAACTGCAAAGTCTGATAAGGTACTTGCCGTGGCTCGCCAGCCTTACACAAAGGCTCTCTTCATATCAAGATTGGACCCAAAAACATCAGTTGCAGACATTGAAAACCTTATAGCCCCTTTCTTGGACAGGAAAAGTGCTAGTGTCACGAAGTTGCAGACGAAATTCGATTCATATTCTTCGTTTCATCTCGCAGGGGACTTCTCAGTTTTTGAAATCTTGAACAAAGCAGAAGTGTGGCCAGAGGGTTCAATCTTCCATCAGTTTTTCGGCAAACTAGACCGCTCGACAGTACATGAGTCTGAATCTTCATCTTCACCAGCTGTAAATGCTTAAAACACTTGAAATGTATTATCAAAACACTCGGGGCCTCCGTTCTAAGGCCGTTGAGTTTATGTCTAATATTTTGTTAAGCCCATCTGAGATAATATGTTTAACCGAGACCTGGCTTTGTCCCGGCATTTCTATAAATAGCTATTTTCCTCCAACTTTTACGGTGTTTCGCCAAGACAGAGACTATGCTAACACGGGTATGAAACTCGGGGGTGGTGTACTGATTGCTGTAAATTCTTTAGTTCAGTGCCACAGAAGGAAAGATCTCGAAACCTATGCTGAGTGTGTCTGGGTTGAAATACCTGCCAGCGATGGTTTTAACTATTTACTCGGAAATTACTATTTCCCTCCTCTTTTCAGCGATCTTGAATTTATCGAACATTTTGAATCACTGCAGGAAAAGGTCGACTTTTCTAAGTTTCATGTCCAGATTCTAGGCGATTTCAACTTGCCTGGAATTGACTGGGGCGCTGGCATTAATTTTTGCACAACTGGCGTGACTTCTAGGAAAGCCGCCTGGCTACTTTCGTTTATAAACTTTTTTTATTTTTATCAGTACAATGAAATTCAAAATTCTTGTGGAAATGTTCTAGATATGTGCTTATCTAACGCACCGCTCGAGCCGGCGGTATCAGCTGTAAACCCACTCGTACCCGTTGATGTTTATCATCCACCGTTTAAAACAAAATTCTGCTTATCATGTAGGCCACGTGTAAAACATACTTCTGCTGGGTATTCGTATTCTCACGGAAATTATCTCGGTTTATATAAGTTTCTAGAGAACTATGACTGGTCAGTTGTCTCAAACAATGGCATAGTTGACTCCGCTACAGAAAAGTTGACCGCAATAGTTAAGAAAGCTGTGGATGCTTTCGTTCCTAAACGGTTGACGCGCAACTCCCGTTATCCCAGCTGGTTCTCAAAAGATTTAAAAAATGCATTACGAAAGAAACTGCACTATCATCGCTTATACAAGAAAACAGGGCTAAGTTTATGGTATCAAAAGTTCAGTATTCATCGTTGTCTCGTTAAGAATCTTCATGAACAAGATAATCGTTTGCACCTCGATGGCGTCGAGCAAAGCCTTAGAAAAAATCCGAAAGAATTCTGGCGCTTTGCTAAGCAACACTTGCATGGAAGTAAAGAAAGTATTTGTCTTCGAGATAATAATGGGTACCACTGTTTGCCGGCTGAAATCGCGAATAGTTTTGCTGAATTCTTTAGTTCCGTGTTATTCCCCTCCTATGAGTAGTTCTTTTAGTGCCACTAATGCTGGTTGTAATGCTTTTTTGTCTTCGTTTACTGTTGGCGCAGAGGAGATCGTAGAAGCCGTGAAGGAACTGAAACCTAAATTATTGAGCGGTGTTGATGACATACCTATGTTTATTATAAAAGGCTGCTGCTCTTTACTTGCCCCTATTTTGATGCACATTTTTAATTTGTCTCTTGCACAAGGACACTTTCCCGAGCTTTGGAAAGTGTCTGTAGTTGTTCCTATTTTTAAAAATGGTGATTCGACATTGGTTAATAATTACCGTCCTGTGTCATTGTTATGCAGTTTTGCAAAAGTTTTTGAAAAAGTAATATATAAACGTGTTTACTTTTACCTTAGCCCAATGATTTCTGCATCTCAACACGGTTTTCTGAAGGGTAGGTCAGTTGAGTCAAATTTATGCTCGTTTTTAAGTTACTCTGCACCAGTGGTGTCAAGTAGGGGACAGGTAGATGCCATTTATTTTGACATGTCGAAAGCGTTCGATTGTGTATGTCATAATTTACTGCTACAGAAGCTTGCCTTGCATGGTTTCAGCCCGCATCTTTGCGCGTGGTTTTCCACGTATCTCATTGGTCGTCGAAACTCTGTTCGCATTTCTGATAGCTACTCTGACGAGTTTATTTCAAGTTCTGGTGTACCCCAGGGATCCATCCTGGGACCACTTTTATTCCTTTTGTTCATAAATGATCTTGCTTCCTGTATTACAGATGCAAAAATTCTTTTGTTTGCCGATGATGTTAAGCTTTTTATAAGTGTGAGGTCATTATCTGATTGCTCCCGTCTCCAGGCTGACATAGAACGTGTTTCTGAATGGTGTGCCAAAAACCGCTTGTCACTTAACCCCAAGAAAACTAAATCAATTGTGTTATCCAGAAAGCGTGACATACTTTATTTTTTATATAATTTGGGAGGGGCCCCGATTTATCGGGTTCCTTTTATCAAGGATCTTGGTGTATTCATCGATAGTTCACTATCCTTTAATAATCACGTATCTATAACCGTTAATGCAGCACTGAGAGTGTTGGGAATGATTTCACGGTTGTGTAGCCGGTTTTCTACGCCCCGTTGTTTACTGCACTTGTTTAAGACATTAGTGAGGTCAAGATTAGAATTTGGCTCAATCATTTGGAATTCATTAATGTTATCTCAGGCTCTTTCAATAGAAAATATACAAAAACGAATGATTAGAATTGTGTATGACCGTTATATTGGAAGGAAATATTTTTACCATTATGAAACGTTACTTGTTCGATTTGCGTTGCACAAGCTTGCTGTGCGGAGGCAATACAGAGATTTTATATTTCTTCACAAAGTTGTACACGGAGAAGTGAATTCAATTGATCTGTTGCGTGTCATAGACTTTCATGTTCCGTCAAGGGTCAGTAGGAATGTGCTAACCTTTTACCCATCTTGTATGTCATCTGCGTCTCCTTTATCGAGAATCCAATCAGCATTTAATAAGACCCATCTTGACATTTTTCTTTGTTCACACCAGTTTATGTTTTATAGGCGAAAGTGGATGTCCTTGAATTACCTATTGTAAGGCGGGTTCTGTATAGTTTTTCAGTTTCATCTGTTTATATTTTCATTGCGACATGTATCTTAATGTTTGATATAGTGCTGTGTTTTAATTTTCTTTGTGTGCACCACATCATAGACTAAAGTTGTTTGTGGGCACGTAAAATAAAGATTTATTATTATTATTATTATTAAGACGATTCTTTCGCTTCTAATATGTTTTATATATTGGTAAAGTGCATTTTTATATCTTGCTTTGTGTTCATTTCTTGTGCTATTTGAGCACTTTTGATATCTTCTACGTAAGGCTCCTGTTTTTTTTCCTCTCAATTTCTATATCTGTATTCCACCAGATAAGGCTTTTCAAATTGTTCTTAACTTTTTTGCTTAAGTTCGCTATTACCGTATTTACTCGCATAATGAACGCACTTTTTTTCCCGAAAAATCGATGCAAAGTTGGGGGTGCGTTCATTACGCGGGGTAAGATTTTTGCGTCCGTATTTACTCGCATAATGAACGGCCCTTTTATCCCGAAACATCGACGTAACTTCGTATCCCTTTGCGCGCGTCGCGCGACTCGAAAACCAAACTACGATGCGCAAAAAAAAGCTCCTCTCCATGTTTTCTTTCTTGCGCATTTCTTTCTTTCCGCTCCGCTTTTCTTTCTTATTTCCTTGCGCGCGACCTCAAAACCAAACTGCGGTGTGTAAAAAAAAAAAGAGAAAAAAAAGCTTCTTTTTATGTTTCTTTTTTCTCTTGGTTCCGTGGACTTTTTTTTTGCCGCCTTTCGCAAGCTGTTTTGTTTTGCTTTGCTTAGCCGCGGGCTTTTCTTTCTTATCTCCTTGCGCGCGGCGCGCGACGCGCAACCCCGAAACTAAACTGCGCTGTGCAAAAAGGAAGAAAAAAAAAGAAAGCTCCTTTTTATGTTTTTTTTTCTTTTCTTTTGGTTCCGTTTTTTTTTTTTGCCGCCTTTCGCAAGCTGTTTTGCTTCGCTTGGGCGAGGACTTCTCCGCTTCTTTTTCTTATCTCCTTCCGCGAGGCGCGCGACCCAAAGTCCAGACTGCGCTCTGCAAGAAAAAAAAAAGCTCCTCTCCATGTTTTTTTCTTGCTTCCGCTGGATTTTTTTATTTTTTAACGCCTTTTGCAAGGTGTTTTGTTCGCCCACGCTGCCCATGCATTCACGACCTCACTGCACCAGGATAGAAAAGTGCATTCATTTCGCGCGCGTGGGGGGAGGGGGTCAAAATTTTGACGTCCGAGTTGAGGGTGCGTTTATTACGCGAGGGAAAAAAAAAGTCGAAATTTTGAGAGCCGACTTGGGGGGTGCGTTCATTACGCGAGTGCGTTCATTGTGCGAGTAAATACGGTAGTTGATTAATCTTTTTGTATAGATGATCTATTATATATGATAACTGTTCCTTGGTTCTTACTGATACTTCTTTTAGTGAGACCATTCAAGGATCATTTCTAATATAATCGATACATTTTATTTCGCCTTTAGCTGTTAACCTCTCTGTTACTGTTGTTTGGTCTGAGTAACAAGATGTTAATACATATTTGTGATCACTTTCAGTATGTAGATCTAATATTCCCCATTTATCTATTTCACGAAAGAGTGTTGCATTTGTTAATGTGAGATCTATGCAACTTCTACCTATGGGTGATACATAAGTAGGTCCTTGGTCGTTATCATTTAAGATATAAAGACCATTATTTATTATAAATTGTGCTAGTTTGTCTCCCTGTGTATCTGAAAGATCTCCTCCCCATGCTTGATGTTTTGCATTAAAGTCACCTAAGACTGTTGTTTGTATGTCTTTATCTAAATTTAAAATGTTTTCTAATTTATCTAAAGTCTGGTCTATGTCATCGTTTGGTGGTTTGTACATGTTTATTATTCTGAATCTAACATTTTTGGTTGTTACTTTTATTGAAATTATATCTCTTGTTACTTGTTCTGGAAATATGTCCCAGTTTCTCTCTCTAATAACCATGGCTACTCTTGCTTTGTCTTTATTTTGAATCACACAATCTGTTAAATTAAATCCCAATATTTTGTTTTTATAGTAGTAAGGTTCTTGTAATGCTATTATATTTGGTTGAATTTTGTGTATTGTTATTTTTAAATGTTCAATTGCTGAGTACGAATGGTTTGTATTAATCTGTAAAATTTTTATGGAATCAGCCATGTTTATTCTTGGAGAAACTTGTGGTGTAATCTTTTAATGAAAGTACTCCCCTTTTTCCATATTTCTCTAATCATAGTTTATTTTCCGGCGTGCCTTTTCGATTTCAGCGTTTAGCGTAGGACATGTCCGATCGTAGAAGGAATGATTGGTGTGTAAGTTTGTGTTTTCGAGTTGGTTTCTGTCAGTGCAGGCAGGGCATCTGTTTGGGCGGGGTTGTCCGGATTCGTCAGTTTCTCCTTGGCATTGTTTGTAGTGGTGTGGTCCGTTGCATTCCGAACATCTGGTTCGTCCCTGGCAGTTCCTCTCATTGTGTCCGTATCTGTAACACTTTGTGCATCTCGGCGTGTAGATGTTTTCTCTAACTGGGCACGAAGTCCACCCTATGAGGAGTCGCTTTCTTTCTTTAAGTTGTTTAAATATTTTTGGAGTTACCTCCATGATGTGAGTTTTTGTGTCCTGTTTATCGAATGAGATGACGACCCTGATGTCGTCGGGTTGTCCTTCAAGGTTGTTGTGGATGATAATGTCAGATTTGAGTTCTTGGTTCGTGATTTCTCGGTCCACCCCTAGGATGGAGATCTGTGGGTTCTTTTTGATGGAGATTTTCGCCTCAAATTTGTGTTTGATTTCCGGGTCTCTCTCTATGTTTGCTTGGAGAGTTACAAGACCATCTCTTTTAGAGCTTAGTACTATAGCTCCTCCCCGAATGGGTCTGACCTCGGGGTTGGTCAGTCCCAGTTTGTGTGGGGTGAATCTCCTCAGCATTGTCTTGACTGTTTGGAATGGTTGTGTGTCTGAGCTTTCTGTGCTGAATATTAGGAGGCCATCTTTAGGTTCGTTTTCTGTGTTTTTGCGTTGCTCAGTTTGGTTGGTGGAGAGTGACTCATTCGGTTGGTTTGTTGTGGTCGTGTTTTTGAGAATGGCCGCATAGCTTGGCTCGTTTGGTCTTTTTTCATTGTTTGCTAGTTCTTCCCTAAGGGAGGCGTTCTCAGCCGTCAGTCTGCTGACTGTTTCTTTCAGTCCCTCGATCTTTCCTCTGTTGAAGGCGTTGTCTTCAATGAGTTTAATTGTTAGGTTTGTCATCTTCTCGATTGCACTGAGCATTTTTCCTGTCTTTTTGTGTTTTTGGCTCCGACATTAGTTCTAGGAGAGCTTCTGTTAGCTTCCTCTGGAGCTGGGAGAGCTGTTCCCTCTCTGTGAGGATTTCCTTTTCTGGTTCCTCATTTCTTTGGTCGCTGGTGTTTGGTTTTGTGTGTTCCTTTTCGGTGTTTTTGCCTGGAGTGCTTTCTTTTTCCTTTTCGTTGTTTGGCTTTTGGTTTTCCTCGAGCTTGCTAGGGTGCTTGCCCTCCGGATTGTTTCTTTCTGTTTTTTTGTTTTTAAGTCTTTGTTGTTTGTTTGTTTTCATTTTTGTCGCCTCCTCTAGGGTCTCTTCCCCCTCAAGTCTTTTTTCTCTTGCATCCGTCATGTTCTGGGTCTCGTTCTGTTCCCCCCCGTCGTCCCATTCTGGGACGTTAAACATGTCGACATCATCCTACCGAATGCTTGGCCCCCCTCTTTTTTTTCTATCCTCTAATGCTGGCCAGACCGTTAGAGGTGTTTCGAGGCCCCTTGAAGGTGGGTCAAGTGGGCGGAGCGTATTCTTCTCGTTTGATTATTTGTGTTTTTTTTGTTTTTTTTAAATTTAAGACGTTTCCTTTTAAGCTCTGTTTTCGATGAGCCAGTCGGACAGAGGAGAAATTTTTGGTCTGGAATTTTGTTT
>JAZHYW010023688.1:0-15995 GCA_037355805.1 Ixodes ricinus
TGACATGCCAATGAATTCGTGCCAGGGAGTTGGTGGCTTCATACTCAGGAATACCTATAAGGCTATAGGTACCGAAGTTACGTTAAGTGATGTAATATGTGTCGGCACAAAAGCACAAAAGTACTTAAGATAGAAATGGCCGTCACCTCCAGACAGGCGAATCGCAGACAAATTTACAGTCAGTGAGTAAAAGGAGCTTTAAAATATTTAATGGTACTTTTCTCAGTGCCAGGACAATGGCATGAAATTCCGTTTCATAGACCGCAGTACTAGTCGGGTAAGCGTATACAGAAAAGCCATCACTCAGGTTTGGGATGTAGATGCCAACGCCTGATTTCTCATTCGCCACGGACTCATCGGTTGCGGTTAGAAGGGAGTTTATAAACGACTGGATGTAATCCTGCAACATCCCTAGAGTCGCAGAAAGTGGAAGGTGCCCCAAAAAACTGTCAAATATGTAGCCTGCGACAATCCTTACTTCCAGCTGTTGCGGCGCATCTATATGGTAAAGTTTTTAAGAGATAACTGTAAAGGAATGAACTAATGAATGCACATATTTGACTTGTGAAAGTGAGGCCCTCTGAGATGACGAACTTCGGATTATAAGAAGTTGTCGTTTAGTTTCCGGGCTTAGAAAGTCAATGTCGAAAATATGTAAATAGGAAAAACTGTTAATATTTGGAATCGGGTTATAAGGGGTAGAATACGAGATCCTATGTAAAGAAGACTATTAGCTGTGTGTTATGGGAGGCTCAAGCAAAAGAGAAGTGTTTTTGTTTTCTCTCTAGCATAAGGAGGGGTTTTATTCTACATGCCGACCAGCGCAACCTCCTGCGTATGCTCGCCCCTTGAGTTAATCATCCTATAGCTTTTGCTCTACGGATGGCAGTTTGGTCAATATGTAATTTCCAGGTTAATTTTTCGTTATAAATCATAGCCAAATATATCAAGTTGTTAACTTGAGGTATTAACTCTGTGCTGATGATACACAGTTCAACGGTTAGCTGAGCATCGTCAGAAATTTCGAAGCGCGTTCGGGAAGCGCGAGAGAGCAAGAAGAACGGCTGCGCGTGATCCCAAGACAAGCTAGGTGACGACGATTCGTCAGCAGCGTCAGCACAGCCTCCTCAAGCAGAAGCTCTTACATGTCTACCAGCGCTGGTCCCGAAATGAATTCACAGACGGGCTCAATCAAGAAAAAGCGACAGAAGAGCCGGAAGCCTTTGGCCAGCGCTCCAGCCATTTCGGACACCAAGGAGCTTCATCAAGGCACGCGAGGGATCCACGATGACAAGGTCCCGGAAGCCAACAAGGACATGGCATCCACCGGCAAGCCCGCCGCCACTTCTTACACCCCTGGCCTGATCATCGGACGTCCTGACACCGAGAAATGCGAACCGGCGGAAGATCGCGGCTCCACAAGCACCGCCAGGAACGCGAACTTGATGTCCCACGAACCAGCCACCGACCTGACGACCGTCTACGGCCACGGTCGCATCCAGCGGATGGCCCTGTTTGTCGCCACGCTTTCCGCATTTGTGCTCTTGAGCCACAACCTGCTCCTCAGCGTCGTGGCCCGCCCCGTGAACCACTGGTGCAAGCAGCCCCTGGAGTACGCCAACATGACATCAGAAGAATGGCGCCAGGTCGCCGTACCTCACGACGCCAGCGGAGACTGGCACACCTGCGTTCGCTACGAACCGCCGCTATTCATAGACGCAGTGAACCGGACGCGGGTGCCCTGTGAGGAATGGGATTACGATCTGGAGGGCCGTTCCATCGTCACCTACTGGAACCTCGTCTGCGAGCACCAATGGCTCGTTGCGGTCGCGTCTGTTGTCTACATGGGCGGCGCTGCGGCGGCTGTGCCCATCATGGGCCAACTGTCGGACAAGATGGGCCGCAGACCGGTCATCTACCTGTCCGTCGTGTCCTTGCTCATATCCGGGACGGCCATCTGTTTCGTGAATTCCTTCACGTACTTCGTGGCGCTGCGCTTCTGGGTGTCTGCGTCGGTGAGCACGATCCAGATCACCAGCTTCGTGCTCCTTATCGAGCTGTCGACGCCGGGGCTCCAGTGTCTCTACGGCGTGATCGCCATCGCCACGTCCACCATCGCGGCCCAGCTCTATCTCAAAATCGTGGGTTACTTCGTACAAGACTGGGTTCTGACGCAACTGGTCGTGATGCTGCCGACGTCCCTGCTCCTGTCCACGTTCGTCCTGACGGTCGAGTCGCCGCGCTGGCTCCTGGCCACGTTCGAATTCAAAGTCGCCGAGCGCCTCATTATGTGGATGGCCCAGATGAACGGACTCGACATCCACCACGCCCAGCAGCAGTGGCGCCTTTACAAACTCGGAGTCGGGACGCGGGTCAAAGGTTACAGCCTGGCAGAAATGCTGTGCACGAGCGTTCTCGGAAGCCGCATCGTCATCGTCTTCTGGTGCTGGTTCGTCGTCATGCTCGCCTTTTACGGCCCCAGGGGCAGCCACCATCTAAGCAACATCTGGATGGTCACCGCCGCATTGGTGTCCCAGGTCATCGGTGCCATCTTGGTGTACCTGTCCATGAACAGGCGTGGCCAGAGGGTCACCTTGCTGGCGCTGCTGCTTGGTTTATCTGCGCTCGCGGGGATGAAGGCCGCGATGGCCGATTTCCAGCAGGTCTTGTTTCTGGAGCTCCCAGTGGACACGGGCGCGGAGATTGTCCTCGTTATGACCGTCATAGCGCTCTACGCGTACAGCGTAGAACTTTTTCCCACGGTGGTTCGCAGTATGGGCTTGTGCGCGGTCTACTTCTTCGGCAGACTCGGCGCCATCGCTTCTACCCTGCTTCGAGAACTGGGTTTCCTGACGCGCGTGGAGCACTTCTGGGGCCTGCTGAGCTTGTTCGGTGCGCTGACCGCTCTGGCCGTCTACATTTTGCCCGACACTGCGCGGGCGGGGGACATACCTCCGGGCGCGAATGTTGCCGAGAAGAAGTATTCTCAGTTCGTACGACGTCCCTCCCTGGTTCTGAGGACGTCCGCAACTCCCAGTCCCATCGATCTCAGGCCAACGACGAACGATCCTCGAAGGCCGCCAGAAGGGCGTAGGATTATACGCCCACAAAGAAAGGGTTCGATTTAGCCATGGTCCTTACATCACCAGCCACCAAGCGTCCAGGTTTCCACAGCGAAACCGGCCCTGGCTCTCTATTATGGTTCGGCACATCTGATGTAATTCATCCATACTCCGAATTCCCATTAAACCCGACCGTAGCCACCACTAAGACCCGATCGAGCCAATCCAGAGATAGCGCTAAAAGTGTGTCGCCATGGCGTTCGTCGCCTTTGCTGTCAACGGCTGTACCAATCGGTGAATGCGGCATAATTCTGCGCTTTTTTCTGTGCGTGACTGGTTTCACCGGCGATAGAAAGCACACAAAAACGACAAGCGCCGTGACGGTGCACTTTTGGCGCTTCGTGATTGGCTCCGTCGGATTGTAGCGTTGACTGCAGTCGAACCTAATGTGAAACGGAGTGTGCGGAGCTCAAGTTCGTCTGCTTCTTTGCAGGTGGTTGTTCTGACGTCAGAACGCCGAGCTCTGATTGGCTCTGATGGAAGGATAGTGGGTAGACCTCAAAGCAAGCTGCCTTCAGGTCTACCCCCTATCCTTCAATCAGAGCCAATCAGAGCTCGTCATTCTGACGTCACCACAACCCCAGCAAAATAAGCAAACGAACTTGCGCTCTGCATAGCTTTAATTTCGAAAATATTATTCTCTCAAAATTTTATGCGCCTCCTGTTTTCACTCACAGATTGCTTTTTCTTTTTTTATGAATGCAATGCTTTATTATTAAATCGCGCCCCATTCTGCAATACACATGTACCGGGAGTCAACTATATTAAGGTGCAACCCCACCCTTGGTTAGTGTGATTCTGAACCAACAGATGGCGGTGGGATCGCCTTCCAGGCCTGTACAACAATGCGAGAAATCGTGTGTGGTGGCGCTTCGATACAGTGGGGTAATTTTCTATATCCTGAATTTGACATCCCTGGTCCCTTGCTTGTTTTTCTCTGCACGAGCTTTCTTTGGAACGCGCACGGCTGCGCCAGTTCTCGTGCAAGGGGGCCAGTTGCCTACGCTCCGAGCTCACGTCTCCAGCAAATGTGGGCAGAACAAAACGCGAAAATCGTCCTGAGCCAAATGGCGAGACACATGCACAACAAAACCACCGACGCGTTGAAAAATATATAATTGCCTGTGCGCCGTTACCGGAGATTTGAGAGGCCAATTACACATATTTCAATGTGATCAGATTCATATTGTCACGAATGAAGGTGACGAGAGGACGAACAGTGAACTGAAAAATAAAGGTTGTTTCGGCGAACTTGTGCCAAACAAAAAAAAGTAAAGAAAGAGTGTCGAGGCAGCAGAAAAGCAGGCGGCGATTCGGCAGCGTAACAGAGAGCGAGAGCGAGACTGACTCGTCAAGGTCGCGGGCAGCTGCTTATCTACAGTGCGTCACTATCTCGAAAGTTCGGCAAAGAAGGTTCGAGCGTCGCGCGCTCGGGGCGAGGATGAACTGGCACTTTCGAGAACAAGAAAGCAGGGTGAAAGAAACGCCTGGTCGTCTGGTGCAAGAATGAACGCGAATCTTCTAGAAGTCCGTGACCGAGCGTTGCTTTCTCGGCTCTGCGGGCGGCTATATGACGGGCCGGCCCTTTTGTCGTGCATGTGTTTGGCTCTTTGTGGATTTCCAGGAAAACGTGATGACGTGATAGACTTGGGTTTCCAAAATTCTAGCTTGAGGAATTAACTACCTAAAAAATCAAAACAAATGAACTATTTTTTGGGCGGTCAGGTGTCTCATTTAGGCAGCTGGGTGTTTATTTTGACCAAAAACCACGAGACTGGAAAACACAAAAAATGACACTCAGGTTTAGATGTTGAGTTTGGTAAACCCGAAGTAGGACTGGTGCGGGAGTCATAATAAAAAAATGCTGAGGTTAAAAATTAACAAAATCACAGCAATAAATGATAAGAATTAATTTTAATACGAATCCAGTGATAAATGCAATGACTGGCCAGGCAAAGATTCTGGGTTTGTGGATAGCTTTTGCACATAGTTTAAGCAATGTACAGAAGTGTCAAAAAAATTACAGTTTTTTTTTTACCGCAAGAATAAACTAGGCATCGCCGAACGCTCATTCTCCGCCCAAAGGTAGCGCTAGAGGTCACAACCAGATGTCAAAGTTTCAGCCCGATCCGATACCTTATTCAAAAGTTATAAGTAATTTTCTCAAAAAGTTCAATGAGAAAATGGCGGCCGACGGAGTTTTCGAATACATGGGGCTCTATGGCACCAGAAACCGAAAACGGGCAAAAATGGGCTCCATTTTCCCATTGAAATTTTCAGAATATCACTTATAACTTTTGAATAAGGTGTCCGTTCGGGAGGAAACTTTGGCATCTGGTTGTGACCTAGCGCTACCTTTGGGCGGAGAATGAGCTTTAGGCGATGCGTAGTTCATTTTTCCGGTAAAAAAACCCTGTAAATTTTTTGTGACATCCTGTACCAGTCTTAATTTGGTGATTTATGCGCGCAAGTAGTGGTGTGCATAAATGAAAAAGATGCAAACGGGTAGAGTTTGACGTTGTATAAAATATAGTGTAAGCACGCACATGGTAGGCTGATTAAGAATGAAACAGCCCTACATTTTACACTAGCGTTGAGCGTATCGAAAGTTAAGGGTGCATCAAAAGGCTTGTATACACATACTGCTCAGGCCGTTATGTTTGAATGCTCATAGTACTTTATTACCCTCAGATTTGGTGCAAGTTGTCTCCTGATTGCTTACAACAGAAAGAAGGAAACATTCTAACTCTGGGTTGATATAAAAACTCTACCTGCTGACAGCTACCAATCATCTTGGCGCCGATTACGAGTATTCACTGCATGCCAACGGTCGCGTGCTTAGAACGAGTTTTTCCCACGTGATTTTATACAATCGCAATTGTTCTTGACAAACAACAATGTTTACTCAGGCAAGCGGTCACATGTGAAGCTTAGAATATTTTGTATTGATTGTGGCGCATGTGGCAAGTTGCATAGTTTTTTTTTTTTACAATCCGCGAAATAGAATGCTCCTGGCTTACCTTAGTCTCTAATGCATGTAGCACACAAAAGAGCACGAAATGAGTCGCAGTGGAAAACGAAAACAATAATGATAAACAAGCGTGTAATCACGCGAAAACTGAGGGCATTGCACATATACAGAAGGTAAGCTTTGTTTCACTAAATGCATTACCAGTAAAGTATTTGGTTTTATCGTGCGAGAGAAGCGGGACATACAAGTGCGAGCATACTGCCCTGAACTACACTTCCAGTGAACAAGCGCACCATCAAAAGCATCGAGCTCGCTTTTATAGGTTTTGGTGTGCTCAAACCTTTGAAAACACAATTATAATCAATTCTATTATTTCAATTATTTTATTAAGTGCGCCTATGTGTGTTTTCTTTTTATGTCTTTTGTGTTCACGTGCCATTTTCTTAGTTATATAATATTTTTCCAGAAGTCCGACAACTATAGTCTGTTTCATCATAAGTAGGAGCCGCATAATCAAAGATGCAGACAAAAAAAAGAACGCGAACACGCGAACACACATTAAAAATCCAATGCAACGGCGCATTCAAAATTAGTCGTTAGTTTTTTTAGAGAGCAGCAGTTTCGTAGGGCGACATTGTTACCCGTTGAAGATTATAAAAAGTGCGTACAACTGTTAGCTCGGGGTCTTTAACGTGCATTACGCAGTATATGTGGTACACGATCGCACGACGGTAGGATGCAGATGGGCGACTGAACCCAGGATCCTTGCTAAAGCCCCTTGATAAAGGCGTTTTTTACAAGTACCACCAACCATTGTTGTGGAAACGCGCAAGACACGTGCCACGAGCGGGTGCTCCGCCGCCGTTCGCTTTCAAGGGCCAGTCATTTTAGTGCTGCGCCGCCACTTGCCTCCAAGGGCCGCTCGAGAGACGGGCCTCGTGCACTGGCACATTTGAGGTTACTTGAAAGACCAACGCAAACACATCGAGGGGATTTAGTCCCTACAGGTTCTGCAGCGTGAGCTCCGTGCTTTGAACGGAGCTCGCGCTCGAGCATTTCTCCACGTGCTCTGATCTGCGGTGCCACAACACACTCGGCCAACGATCCCCCACCGCAATTGGTTTAGCCTGCGGGCTAAACCAAATGAGCTATGCTTAGAGTATCGGCCATTTTTCCCCCAATATTCTTGTGGGTTCGGCGTTCTACACTACCGAGTAGAACGCCGAGCCAACCCAGAGGCTCACAGCACTCTAAGCAAGGCAGAATCCACCATCCTCCGTCAAGTCCAGACGGAGACCTTCCTCAACCCGGCGCAGTTGCACTCGTGGTACCCAGACACCTACGACCCGTCTTGCAGGAACTGTGGCGAGATCGCCACACTCCACCTTATACTCTGGGGGTGCCCGGAGCTGCTTCTCCATTCGAAGAATAAGGAGTTCATCAAGCAAGCCAGGCAACCAGGCGCCTGGGAATCCTTCCTGCTGGATCCTGACCCCAAGTCTCAGAAAATTCTAGTCCAGCTGGCCTCGGACGCCGCCGGGAACATCGCGTCTCGTCTGTCGACCGAGGGGATCGCTTCGTCAAGGATCTCTCCCTAGAGAGACTCGCTTGACGCGGGGATCTAACAGTCTTGGACCCAATAAAGTCTACCTCACCTCACCTCCCTCGAAGAAGAGAAGAGATTTGCAGTGCGTGCACGGACAGCGTGCGAAGGATTGGCCGGGAGAACGTGCTGGGTCGGAATGACACCATCGACCAGGGCAATCGGCGGCTCGCTCCTGCGGTCTGACCAGCAGCCTCGTTCCAGCGAGGGCAGCGCATAGAAATCTACGCTGCCCCTCTTGATTTCATTTGTAAATACATGTTTTAAGAAAAACGAAGGACGTTGTATCTTGTCTATATTTCACCCTAAAGAACCTTGCTACAGTCATGTCTTTTTTTATATATAAAACGCCTCTACAATTTCTGGCTCGGTTTTATCTCCTGCAGTGGTCTGCGCATAGAAAGATTATGCTCTCGTGCTTTATAGTTAAAACAGTTATTGTAGCCCACCATAGCCAAGTCTAGCCAAGTCCTCCCCATACCCACACTACAGTCACTGCTGCCTACACAATAGCTGTACTCCTGGAACCGGCCGGTATTTCATGTTTTAAGCCGTTAGACGGCGTCGTTGGCGCCGCAACTGTCAAAAGTGCAACGCCTAAAACAAAACAAAAACAAAAAGTTTATAGACGTTTTGCATTAGTTGTGCCATACATAGCCTTCCGTCCCATGTCGTTTCAGTCTAGGGGTATTTAGTCAAATGTTTAGCCTCCTCTATACTTACAAAGCCTGGCAGATCGCCACGAGAAGCGGCCGCCGAAATTCAAAAGGTAGAGCGGCAGACAACAGATGAGAGGAGAGCCACGTGACGGGCGCCCCCTCTGCGGCGAAACACCGAAACACACTTCTCCCGAGCGATGGAATGTCCGCTCGTGGTCCTCGCGTTCCTCGCGCTACCGCTTCTTTCTCGTCGGGTTCGAAAACCATGTTTCGGGTCCTGCCGCTGCAAAGCGTGCGCTGACGTCTAGGTTTCCCAGCCCCTATATCCTGGGAAAAGTGGCGCCATTCATTGTTGTAGAAATGCCGAGGCACGTGCCGCGCGCCACTCCTGGGAAATTCATGGCGTCGAAATCAGCTCTGCTGTGTGCCGCCATGATCTTCCCATGGCTCCTGCACGTGCCTCGTGCATCGACGTACCTTGCGCTACTTTAAAACATGAAGGGGCTTAGGTTTCCCTCTGGGTTTCCGAGAAATGCTCTGTGCTCCCAGATCCTCGCGCTCCAAATCTGCGACCGGGCGCTCTATTGCTCCGTCGTCGAACTGGTCGAACTGCCAGGCTTCGTGAGTATAGAGGAGGACCTGTGCATAGGCGCCGCCATAACCGACCTTCCGTTTCTCTTTTCTTTCTGTTCTTTCGTTTACTTTACTTTATCATTACCATAGCGGGCCAGGTTATTGCTATTTTAGATTTTATTGTGTCCTCCCCAGCATTGGCTTTTGTGGAGGCACGTCAACGTCCGTTTCAGTGGCCCGGCATCTCGGTAAGACAAAAGAACGCCAGCAATGGCGGCTGTAACCTTTGTAACCTTTTCACCCTCCGCCGTATGGGCGCTGCCATCTTGGAATCACGTGATGCGACCTCCATCAGGTTGCTTCAACTCGTCGGTCCGTCCTTCCCTCCACGCTACGCCGCGCCTTGGCGGACGCGTTGAATTCGTGTTTTTCGTCGCGTTTCACCGCGTTTCGTACCTTAATTCGTAAAGTGTCGCCCGATACTAATATTTACCATGTAACTGCATTAGACCTTTATGTGCGGAACTTCTGCAGCTAATTTTGTAAGACGCTTTGGCTATTTTTACCGTCGGCGTGCCAGCTACGTGTGAAGAGGTTATATCGGTATAGGAATCAGCATGAGCGCTCACGCACACCGAGTCATATATATATATGACTCTAAGAGAGCACAAGGGTTCAAATGTCAGTGACTTATGAGAACTCAGGTTCGCTTACTAATGGTGGCGAAACATTCGCAATAGGAAGCACGATGTAAATATATATATGTTGCGCATCTAGGATCTCGAGAAAGGTGTCAAAATACTCAGCGTAAATAGCCACGTGTGTTTCCTGAAAGCATCGTGCTTTTAATCCATAACATTTAGAAAACTATTGCTTTTAATTATATGGGGGAACTTGCGCACAAGATAGGGAACGTACGTTTAATTTGATTTTTCTTTTGATGCTAGAAATAATAACACGCGAATATCAGGCACTTTGTTTGGTCACAATATCACACCTCACTACATCTGTTTGACGCTCTTAATATTTTTTGCGCTGTAAACATTTGCTTCGTCAATTTATTTATGAATTTCAAGAAACTGCCATACCGTGCTTGGTACCATGTTTATTGCATAAATAATTTTCTTAAAATAACCAGTTCAATTCAATTATTTCATTCCAACGGATAATTTGGGTCTCCCCGCGTAAGACACTGTCACAGACAGCCTAAGAATGCCTGGGGTTCACAATATGTGACGCCGAAAAGAGTCCGTCTGCATGAAAATCACCCGTGCAGCATTGTCGACGGCGAACAGGGTCTAACTTTCAGTAGCTGGCGACGCCAAAATCTACAAAGCGCATCGGTTCAAGCCAGCAAAGAACTTTCTACACAGGTCCATTTGGTGGCGACTTACGCTCGACTTGAGCCAAACTTGCCAGAGATCACTTCTTTTGCGCCCTTTTATTTAATTTCACAAATTTTACGGAAGATGAATGTCAGACTTCATTCGACGTGCCTGTTACTAATCTCATACCTTGAGAACGTCGTAGGCAAATGTCCGAATAACAAATAGTCTATTTCATAAGGACAATACTGTGAAATGCTGTTAATGAGTGCTTTAGTTCAAGATATTTTCTCGTGGGCCTAGGTTGGTCTACCAGAATATTTCTCGAAAACTTAATTTATATTTAAAAAAAACAGGCCGAGACAATATCACTTTTTCATATTATCTACGTCATTAGAAGAGACTTCTTCACTCCGCGAACCTCACAAAAGGTATTTGTACGAAAACCAAACATCGAGCAGCAAACTTGCCAAGTCATCTGTGCTTCGTGATTCACCACATTGTTAATCATGTTGCCGATCTGTTTCTTTACTAATCACTGATGCATTATGGGGGTATTCACCGGACGCCATATTTGAGGGCGATGTTTAGAGCGCATGCTCAGGACGAGCTCACATTAATAGCCTGCAAAGACCAGCAATCTCGATGGTGTGGAATGCACGTTGTAAGATAACTACGGAAGCTCGCCGTCAGCACGCGCTCAGCGTCGCGCTCACAGCTATGGCCGCCAGTGAATACTCCCTATATATTTCGTCTCACCCTAGCATGGACTAACCGCGAAGGCTGTGCTAGCGCGAGCGGCCAGCCTTGACTGCCTTGACTAGAGCACATGTTGCACGAGCTCTCGTGCAGCCGCCGTGGCTTCATTCAAAACGACTAGCTCGCGCTTTTAGCACGCGCGGCTAACAATAGTCCATACTAAGGTGAGACGAAGTATAGTCTGTTACAATAATATAAGATCATTAGTTCAGTATCCTACTTGAGCGCGAGCTATCTACTTTCCGTACCATTCGATGCACGCGCGGCCCACGCAAGGCGGCAGGCAAAGAGCGCGCGATAAAGGCGGTCTCCTCGTGTGAAGCGGGTTTCACATGCGGCGATTTTGGCCCTAGAGCGGCGCGATTTCTGCCGTCGCGGCGCTCTGGCCAGCACCAGCGGTTGAGCGGCACGAGCGCCGCGACAGCAGAAATCGCGCCGCTCTAGGGCAAAATCGCTGCATGTGAAACGCGCTCAACGCCGTGGACGATGATTAATCTTCCCTGTGCAACAACGCAGTTTCACCGCCGAACCTGGCCGAAATTAACGATGCACGTAATCCAACGCGTTTGGTGTTCGTAAATATGCTCGAAATTTAGGCTCTAAACCACTTCGTAGTTCATCAAGTGGCTCAGCATCATTGTTTCATTCGCTGTGTGCTACAAGAAAGAAATTTGCATCGCAGTATTAAGCGAAAACGGTATGAAACGGCCACCCAATCACGTGCGCGTTGAAACCGAAACCAACAAACTTGAAGCAACCTTATTGTGGCAGGGAGTTCGCCAGCGCCCTCTACCCGACGGTCAAGCAACTACTGAAATGAAAAGATCTATCCAAGCTGCGGCTCAGCCCCCCCTTCACGCACACACACGACCTCCCTCCCGGTCACACGAGCAGTTCCCCAAAAAGAGAACATGGAACGCGTTTTAAATCAAAAGACAGGTTGCGGATTGGTAGACTTGTGCTACTGCCACCTTACGCGCAGTTGGACTGCTTTTGACTCGGATAGATCTGAAAGTAGTTTCAGTTTCGTTTATTGCTCTGGACAAAAGTTTGCCTCCACCCTGCTTTGTTGTAAAGGTGCCTCCCCGTGTTCCGTGACCCCCTTGCAATGGCTGTAGGACCGTTCGTCGAATGACAATTTGTCACGCGTCAATTCGTCGAATGACAATTTGTCCTGTAAAAGAACTTGTTGTTGGGCTAGTTGGTGTTGACTGTATTGAACCATGGTTAAAAGCGCTAAAAAAGACGTGTTTGTCTTCTATCTTGTGTACGTCTTTTTAGCGCTTTTAACTCATGGTTCAATACAGACAATTTGTCACGCGTCAACTGGTAGCAGGGCTATTCGTCACATAGGGTAGTTCGTCACTATGACAATTCGTCAAACTATTACAGATATTTCTTATTTTTGTTGCATTTCTGATGTTTATCGAGCATACTTCTTCCAAATGAGCGCATTTTTCCTGCGACACCCTTTCTCGATTTAATTTTTTTTCTCGACACAAGAAATTAGACTTTTACTAATTTCTAGCATACACTGAATAATTATGTCTTGTCCACCAAAATCTTGGCACATCTCCGAGTCACTACTGGAAAAAACAATGGATGGCAAATTGCTAGGCAATTGTGGGGTTTTACGTGAAACGTATCGGTTGCGCATGTGCAGTCTGTGTTTGTGTCGCGCACGTGGACGAGCTACATTCCCTCCGTGTCGCGCATTAGCAGTAACTGTGTCTGTGTCGCGCTCCTGGAGCTTTTATAATTCTATGCTTTCAAGGTGAACTAAAATGTTTATGAACTCAAAAAGGAAACAAAAGGCTAAACCTTCTGAACAGAACGCTATACGGAAGCTCAATAACAAGTTACCGAACGCTAAGAAGGCTAGTACGCGGCCAACAAGATCTTTAAACATTATCTCCGGTTTTTCGACGAGTGTTCCAGTGACGAATCGCCCTATGACGAATTGCCCTACGAAATGAACGGCCCGTATCCCCTTTGCAATATGACGCGGCAGTTCTTGAGTCATTGGACCTCTTGGCCCACATTGGATCTCTTAATGAACTCGCGTTTGCCGAGTCAAAGGATCCATCATTGGACCTTCTGACTCGATGGACCTTTTGGCCCGTTGGACCTCTGACCCTCCATGGATCTTCTGACTCGTTGGATCTTTTGGCGCTTTGGACCTCTTTACCCACACTGGATTTCTTCACTTGTATCTGGCGAGTCAGAAAGTCCAACGCGTCAAGAGATCCATGATTAGACCTTTTGACTCGATGAATCTCTTGGCCAGAAGCGGGTGAAGGGTAGGGGCGAGAAGACATCTTTTCTCTCACACAGATTGGAGGGACGAAAGAACCTGTTTTCACAAACTTTTCAAATTTGGGTACATAGTACTCTACTCAGTTACTTTTTATAGCATGGTCTTCAATAACTTAACCTAAATGCTCTTTTTTTTTTGCGCATCTTGTACAAGTCTGGTTTTACCTAAGTGAACGGCGACGTTAATGAACGATCGCTTACACGCAACCCACAAGGAAAACTGGCGAGAAAGGTTCACTGTACTCTGTTGCAGAATAGCAGTACAAGACCCCTCCCACAAGGCCCTCCTCCCTCTCCACCTTAGCAGGGGAAACTGTGGACAGGAGGAAACAACCAATCATTGTGAGCAGAGGGCTTTGTGGGAGGAGCATCTATTTCTATACTGGTATAAAATAATAAGACCGCTTTCCGTTTACCGTGCGAGTAAAGTGTGCCATTGAAGTCGATAGGACGAAATTGTAGTTTCCGAAGCGCTCAATGAACTACCGATAACCTCTAAAAATATGTTAAAATAAAAAAAAAAAAACGAAGAGCGTTTTTGAAGTAGTTGAGAAAGGAAGGGAAGGGGCGGTTTGCGTCTTCCGAAATGCGAGTAGATTCGGCGCTGGTGCACGTAAATCGGCTAATGTTTTCTTCCGGCTACCCGCGAAGACGGATGAGCGCCCTAATGCACTGCGCAAGACACCGCGGAAGATGGAAACGAAGCGAACAGACGAACAAAAACGGGATTATGGAAAACCACTCGCTGCCAGCACAACCGATCACTTCCGTTACAGTTCGTTGCTTCTTCTTTTATTTTTTTTGGACATTATTCTGCTTTTTGGGTGAAGATTTATAAGTCAGTGAGCAAATGCTTGTTTATAAAAAAGTGTTTTTTTTATATTTTCTTCTTTTTGACGGGAGAGAGTGCAAGCGAGCTGGTTAGGAAGCGACGTACTTGTAAACCCTGAAACGGGGAAGATAAAAAACAGACAACCCAGTTTTGTCTGTCTCTTTTCTCTTCACCATCTCGGGGTTCGTGAGTATGTCGTTTCTTACAAGTTCCTTGGCGGCGATGCAGAGTGTTTTATGTTGTATATTTTGCCCACACCTGTCACAGTCCCTCCCCTGCTAAGGGGTAAACAGTAGAAATAAATAAATCGATAAAAAACAATCGTGAGCCATTCCTCTCAGTGAACGAGACCAGCGAAGCTGTTTAGCACACGAAACAGACGTGACACAGAATTTAGCGCATGCTCCATGAAAGTTGTCCAATTTAGCAGCATGGCACCTGCGTCTTTGTGACGCACTCTCCGCTCCGCGACGTTCGTCGTCTTGTCTGGTTTGTCGCATGCGCTTCGGCGTTTGGTGCACGATTTTGATCGGTGGGGTTTGCCGGCCGCCGCCGCCGCCGCCGCCGCCGCCACCGACGTTCCCGCTGTCGTTGCCGTTCCCGCCGTTGCTCTCCGTAGGCGCGTTGCTCTTCGGGAGTTCGAACTGCACGCAGCCTCCCCATTACGATAATAATAATAATAATAATAATAATAATAATAATAATAATAATAATAATAATAATAATAATAATAATAATAATAATAATAATAATAATAATAATAGAAAATAAATAAATCATTATTTTATTTAGTGCCCAGGAACAACCATAAGGTCTTGGTACTGGCATAATAATAATAATAATAATAGTAATCAATCAATCAATGTTTATTATAGTGCCCAGGAACAACCTTGCGGTCTTGGTACTGGCACACTGGATGAAAATGAATACATAAAACACACAAATACAGAAGAGCAATGCACTATACAGTAACTGAATATAACCATACACGACGTACGCTGAGCTGAATGATAACAAAATACAAGTTCTAGGTTTTGTGTACAATGAAGAGAAATTGCAGTAATGTAAAAACAAGTTTGAGAGGTACTCAAAGCGAATAATATACGAAGCAGTAGCACAAGCACAGACCCAACAATATCGGTGCTCTCCGAAATCAATCATAAAGTCAACTACAATCATTATTGACCGGCCGGGCAGGTCTTCAATAGAAATAACAAATGCCCTGTAGCACGAGTTAAAAATATCGAGTTCCTCAGAGTACTGGTTAGGCCATATGCGAAATTTAGAGCGCCATCTAGTTGCGCGCCGAGAACTACGTCCGCCATCTTGTTAGTGGCGAGAAAACGAAACCAGAGACCCGACCGGCAAAGACCCCATGTAAACAAGCGACCGCGCTTCGTGCAACGATTGCTGCGTTCCGCAGCGGATGTAGCAGCGATAAACCTTTGACTCCTGCGTGACGTGAACGCAAACGTGAACAGGGTTCACCTTTTTTTTCTTATTTTTATTTGTTACTTGAGACGCAGCTTTTGACAAAAACAATCGGTGACAACGCGAAGAAACATGCGGACGTTATCGCGCGGCGTGAAGTCATTTACAACTTTTGAACTGGGCCCTAATCTTTCCACGAAGTTGTACCAAATTTGTTTATGACCTTCTTTTTTCTTTTATGTGCGTTGTAGTGTTGGCCTGTCTTTTTCTTCATGCGCAAGCAGCTCAATTCATGCGGACGAGACTAAGGCTGTTAAGCGAGGCAAAAAGATCGCAGTTTTAAAGGGATACTTCAACGAAATTTGAAATATTCCCGTCGTGAACAAAGATAGCCCCCTCCCCAC